>CM036536.1:30418059-30523059 GCA_020745685.1 Tautogolabrus adspersus
TCTATCGTGCTACACAAAGGCCTTGAGGTATCGACTGTCTCTTGTTCGTATTCATCTAATATGAGTGCCTGGTCCTGGTCCATGTCCTCATGCAGGATACACAGCACAAAGGACAGTTGGTAAAGCTTAAGGTGCTGAAAGTTAATCCAACTGGCCCCAGGGAGATATGATTTATCATAAACATTAGTTGATAGAGGACCTGTCGCATGTGCAGAGGCTACAGTCCTCTAACCAGCAGGCCCTTCACCCCTTCACTGCATCCCAAAGCCTTCCTCTCAACACCCAATGTTTCCTGCCTGTTTTCAGCCGTCCTATCAAAACCTATGCAAAATTGTAAAAGAAAAACATTGCAAGCAAACCAGCAGAATGTATAAGAACATATTATGGATGGGCCTGGGATCAAATCTGACCTGTGGCTCCTTTCCTGAATATCATTTCCTACTCTATCCCTCTCTATCCACGGTCCTGTCTCTTCAATAAAGGCATACAAAGCCTAAAATAAATCTAAAATAACAGTGTTACACTACTGCTAAGAGAATGAACTGTTAAGAAGGATGCAGAATTTACAAAGCTCTAACTCCTATGAATGAGTATTTGAGTGTGTGTCTTCTCTGGTGTTTACCCCGTAAGTACCTGCTGTTGTTATCCCAGCATTACAGTTACACACTGAAGAGAAAGGTTATGGGGGTCTCCGACTGTGTTTACGGTCTGTGACCTCCAGCACAGTGTTAAAAGATGACATCTTTTATTCCAGAAAGCTTGTTGAGTTACTCCCTTGCTTAAAATCTCTTTAAACGCTGCATGGACTCTGTGAGCTGCTTTTATGGGCCTGATAGAAATCACCCTCCGGCGCTGTAAAGCCAGAGAGAAACATCACAACACTGAAGTCACTGGGAATACAGCTTGTGGATATGAACCCTGTGTCTAAACAAGAAGCTTCATAAATGCAACCTTATCAGAGCCGGCCTGCAACGAGATTCAGCTGTGTGACAAGAAATGTGTTGGAAGACTCGACTGGTGAAATAACACTGCAGACAGGAAGGAGCAGCCTTGGCCGGACGCATTGCTCACATAAGTGAAATACCAAGTTCTGTGAATGATCTGGCTTGTCACCTCCTGTTCCAAGCAACCAATGAACCTGTCGGAGGAATGCCGACTCAGCAAGAAGGCATTCCACATGCCCCGAATATTGTGCTCAGCAAAAGGGATATATATATTTTTATATCATGGATCCAGTGATGTTTTATTCATACAAGGTTGGTCACATCGAGGTGTTTGTAGCCAACAACAGTCTGAGACAAGAACCTGAGCAAAAGAGCAGCAGCGAGGAGTTGAGATGACGAGTAACACAGTGAGTGTGCATACCCTGCATCAAACTCAAAGTACTTTTTTTAAACTGAGTGTATCCTGACTGACACTGTGTCCGCTTGTAATTGTGCATAAGACAAACATGTGCACCTCATGAAGCTGATTCACATGCAGGGAACTTTTGTTCTTTGGATTTTTCGGTTCCTAATACATTGTTAAGAGTCGGATCACGCAAAAGCGCCATAACAAGCTCTGCTGTCATTTCATCTTTGTGCTTTCATAACGATTCTGCAACCGCGTAATGTTGGTGTCCCACTCTGTGATTTCACATTTGCGTTACTGTGTTGCAGAAGCATGACGTGTCATCAAACAGCAGGGGCTCCACATACATACTCAGACATGCACACACACATCAACACAGCACTGTTCTGCGCCGCCTGCTCTGCTACTTTACACGTATCCCTTCTTGCTCATGTAACGTCTCTGTTGTTACCTCTGATGCCAGCACATAATACTTCGTCAGAACGTGACGTCACGTTCAAGTCTCGCAAAGTTCTCGCAATGTCTCGTTCAGAGGAGCAGGAAACCACGTTCGGGGATGACGCCAGCAGCTGTGTATCTTGTGTTTAAAAAAACTTTGCAGACGTTTAGAATGGACGTCCAACATCGTAACGTTATATGTTTGTATTTAAATATGGATCAGCAGAATAGATCTCCTTTAAGAAACAATCAATTTTATTTACAATAAAGGCAGGGTTGGTAATTTTCTAGAACTAGCATGATTTTGAAAGTAGCATTCCCTCAGGGCTTCGTCTACACCCACCCCCTCCCCTCTGTGCTCCCTTAAAAGCCACGCCCCTCACTTACATGCACGAGCGCCGTTGCTCCAGAAGCGACCTCAGCTCATCCCTTGCATTGTGTAGAAACTACGTCGTCTCATGTCGCATTCAGCGCTAAGTAAACACTAAACTTTATTATAATACCCACAACGGCCAACGACAAACTCACAGTATAAACTCTGTCATCGGTGTGGGCTAGTTCACGCAAGAGGTAGAGAACGAGCAGGGAGGCATGATTGGTTCATCAGATTGGTACCTCGTGGCAGACATTGGTCAAAGTTTTTACATGCTTACAACTGCTACAGATGACGGATTTTCTTCGTTCTTTTTTCAGAGCACATGAGTTATTAATGTCTGTCAGGACCTAAAGACAATTTCAACCAAAATCTTAAAAAGTGTATCTGGAGAAAATTACCAACCCTGCTTTTAATAGATTTTGTCTAAGTTGGGAGATGCTAAGTTAGTTTCTCTCTACAGTCTGTAACACAACAGTTGTGTCATTGGTCAAAAGTCTGTAGCCAAGGGGGCGTGTCTTTACACCTGTCAATCATTTACACTACAGAAGAGAAAGGAAGAGGAGGCTGCAGTGCTAGGGCTAAAAAAACAAGACCACTATATATAACTGTGTTTTCTTAAAACTATTTGGTTTGGTTGCTCCTCTAGGTTTGACCAAAATATAAAACAATATTTTATAATTTACTAAGTTATTTAAAGAATAATGTTCTCTTCTTTATTGAATAAGAAAGGGAGGGCTTAGCCCTGCTTGCCTATTTACACCCGCTGTCTCTGTTTATTATGTTTTTTTTTTTAATAACGTAACTTATTCCTTCACCATGTTTTTGCTGTGTCATTTTCATTATTAAGCATCTAAATCTGCCTTCCTCAGGAGACCAATAAAGAAAAGCTCATGTTGTCTAATTTTCCTGAAGCCATGCAAAAATGTACTTTGGTTCATAAGGAGGTAATGCATGCATAAAAAAAAGTTTTCCAGCTCTGGCGATGTGATGTTTGTGGATACAGCCTCAAGATCTCTGCATGGAGCTGTGCAGAAGAGTCTGGAGATGTGAATATAAAGTGAGAGGGAGATGGTAGAATCATTTCCATCTCTATTTTAAATACATCAAAAAGAGATGCAGTCAGAATTTTTATGTTGTAGTTTTGGCCTTAACCAACTGCTTGTCCCAGTTGGGGAACACATTCAGTATCTGCACTAAACTAAATGGTAAATGGACTTGAGCTTGTAAAGCGCTTTTAAACCGCAGGTCACACACCTACACATTCACACACTGATGGCAGAGGCTGCTGTGTAAAGTGTCCAGTAATTAATCCCATTCATACGCAATCATACGCCACCACCGAAGCAGCGGGTGCAACTCGGGGGTTAAGTGTCTTGCCCAAGGACACATCGGACATGTTGCTGCAGGAGCTGGGGATCAAACCCTCAACCTTCCGGTTGAGAGACGACTGACTCTGCCAACTGAAGCACAGCCACTAAACTAGACCTTACCAACATTTGAAAGGCAGTAACATGATGATGCTAAAGAATCACAGGTTAGTTCAATCTGAACAGACTGTATCAAACTTGTACTGTAATGTAGCTGCTTGATTGAAACTGTGTTTTAGGGATATTTCAGACTAAGTGGTGTCCATTATCTCGTGTTATTTATGATGATGGAAGAGTATTATTTGCATCCCTTCACAGAAGTGTGCAGGGGGGTCCTAGTGTTAGAGAAGCTGCAGCCATGTGGGACACTGACGTATGCAGAGGTGGCATGATATATGTGTGCGCAGACACACAAACTTAGACTCCACCAACCATAACTACTTCAACTACTAAGATCAAATTATCATAATAATTTTATACTTCCGTGTCCACAGATCAATAACATAATAATAAAAACAAAAAACTGTAGTTCAGGTGTCAGCTGTTTTCTGTCGCTGCACTCTCAGTTGAAAAAAGTTCCACTTTTAGAACAGTGCCACACTCGTCAATGTCACTACTCCCTTACCGACCAATGAGAATCAAGAAGGGGCGGGACTTCTGATATCAGCTTTGTCAACAACAATGGAGGTCTGTAGCTGGTATTTGCTAATGCCAGGACATGACTCCTTTACATTGTTTTCATGTTTTCTTGGTAATACTTTGAATTAAAGCAAACATTTGTCTGTGTTGGTTCTCAGTCATCCAGGTCATGGTAAATTTAAAGCTTGATCCAAAGGCAACTGGACTGGTTGAAGATCTTGAAGACGTTTCACCTCTCCTCCGAAAGGCTTCTTCAGTAAATATTAAACACACGGAGCTACTGAAACACACCTAACGGACATTACCGAGGGATGCAGAAGTTAACTTTTGTAACCTGGCAACAATGAGTGCTGGTGAGAAGCGCTCTGAAACTGAGGTTTTGGGCGCTGCTAGCACATAAAGCGCTGTCTGTGGACACAGGCTCTAACACAACAGAGTGGCATCATACATAGCTGGTTAGTTTGATTCTTTAAGGACTCTTAAAGAAGAAGAAAAGTTACAATTAAAACACTTTTACAACGTTTCAGCAACGAAAGCTATGTGTATTTTTGAAGTTAGACAGTGTGCAGGAGTTGGCTTGAATATATTTAAAAGGCCTAATCCCTCACCTTTACGCACATGTTTTATGAAACCTGTTTTTCTACAAATTGAAGTAATAACAAAAGCAAATCTGCTACTTTTAATGCAAAGAAAACTTACTCGCAGCCTGATACACAGCCTGAGTTGTCCAGCTTCTGACTTGGCAAATCGCCAATCATTGCGAAAAAGTTTGGGGTGGCACTAGGGGTGTAACAAGGTGTTAAGGGGGGGCCCCAAGCCTCCCCTGGCCCCTGCTGTCAAATAAGTTTTCTCAAATCACCCAACTTGAAATAAACTGGTATCTGCTGTGTTTTGTTTTAATTAGGTCTGTGCTATTAATAATTTTTCCTTAAATTATGAACCAAATCTCTCTTCCTCTTCTCTCTCGTTCTCATCACATTCACACTACCTCTTCCTCTCCAACAAACAGAGCTTTTACGACTGCAGCTCCTCTCCGTCTCCCCCCTTTCCTCCTCATCCCCGCCCCTCCCTCTCTTCTTGTCCATCCCTTCAGTCTCCCTTCGTTTCATCCGTGCTGCCTCTCAGCCTCCATCTCCACCCTGAAAATCTCTCTGTGCGTCTGTCTTTTTTGTCTCTCTCTCTCTCTCTCTCTCTCTCTCTCTCTCTAACCATCATTCCACCACCCACTTCTCTGCTCTCACCTTCACATTCAATCTCTCTCTTCTCTTTTCCCCCGACCAATTTTCATTCTTTCTCCCTCTGTCTTTCCTCTACGCTCCTCACATGGAGTCAAGAGGTGTAAATCACACACACACAAATACACACACACACTTGCTTCAGAGCGTCAGAGCCTACTTCAGCCTCTGCTCTCCAGGCCTCATGACAGGGCTGCTGTGTTATTAGTCAGTCTGCTCACACACACACACACACACACACACACACGCACACACACGTACGTAGGCAAGGTACACACACACACACACACACACACATACACTCCTTCACACACAGGATGGGTTGTCAGACGGGCAGAGTGTGTGTCTCACTGGCGGTGGTTTTCCTGTCAGTCAGGACCACAGAGTGGAACTGTGGACAACAGCTGCTGGTAGAGAGAGGGCCGAGAGAGGAAGAAACTCATTGGGAGAGAGAGAGGACAGAAGCCAGTGGACACAGAGGGACACTGAGAAAGCTTTGCTTGGCTGTGTGTTTTTTAGGGTAACACGTGTGCACATATGTGCCTTTTTATGTTTGTGACTTTATGCAAGCCTTTCTCCTTTAAATAAAGAGACATACAGGTTTTTTTTAAACAGAAACAAAATGTTTGCAGCATATATAATTCAGCCTAGATAAAGCTTCTTTGAAATGTTAAATTATTGTACTTAATTTGTTTTAAACTCAAAGGTGGAGTCAGTGGAAATGCTCGTTGCAGCTTGTAAACACAAAATTCAAACTGGGTCCATCCTCCTGGACTCATCACAAGCGCTCACTCACTGCAGGACGGAGTTACTGCTTGTACTTACACTGCAAGCTACCACATGCTAGCACAAGCTAACCACGGATATTGGGCACCTGCCTATCCAACAGATAGCAGACTAACTCCACGTCCACAGGCGAAAGCTAACAAAAGGTTCACCCTCGCTTTGGAGTCAGAACAAACCCTCTTTTCTCCTGGACCTCTCCACCCACTCTTGATAGCCAAGTTTTTCACTGTAGGTCATGCAAAAGGTGGCGTAGCCTCAATGAATCCACCTGGTTGCATCCTTGGACTCATTTGCATAGAAAACAGAGCTCTAAGTTATTCTTGTCCAGTGAGTGCGCCGGACCTCCTCATGAAACTCGCCTCAACGATCCTAATATGCACTGTTTGACTGCCTCTCCGGCTCGCCATGGGAAATGAATAGAAAGCGATGAGAGACGCTATCCGTCGTCGGAACCAGTGGAGCAGTACGGTCACTCCGATGATATTTTCTCTTC
The DNA here is from genome assembly GCA_020745685.1 of Tautogolabrus adspersus. Lineage (NCBI taxonomy): Eukaryota > Metazoa > Chordata > Actinopteri > Labriformes > Labridae > Tautogolabrus > Tautogolabrus adspersus. The sequence continues at coordinate 30,424,744 of CM036536.1, forward strand.
TTCGCTGCTACATCCGTCATATTTGTCGCTTTGAATCACGTTGAATCGCTATATTGCATTGACTCCTAAACTCGCCTACATGCTGTCATTGGCTAAAAGAAACACACCAGCTCCACACCCATAAACGTCCCGAGTCAACCAAAACAAACCAAATCATGAAAATCCAGTCAGAGGACTAGAGTCTCTGCAGACGTCACCACACACGTATGAAGGCCCAGAAGTGAAGATTGAGCAGCTTTACTTTCGAATAAGTCTTTTTATTTATTTTGTACAAAAGCTACTGACTCCATCTTTAAAATGGTCAGTCTTGCAGTTAAGTTTTCAGTCATATCAACAAGCTTATTATTTAACTTCTTACTTTTTCATGTGAAGGTTTTTACTTCAATAGCTACAAAATGTTGCCTTCAGACAACAATGACTTCACTACAAAGTGATTGTAAAGCAGTAGAATATTATATAACTGTTCCTTCAGAGCGACAGGTTTTATATAAACTTAGGCAGAGTGGGTCAGTGGTAATGTTATATGACTGGAAACCCTCTCTTATTAAAAGTTCTGCAGGGTACTTTCTGAGAGCCACTGCTCATGTTACAACTAAATCAGAAATGTAAACTACCGGAGCGTCGATAGCCTTTAGCGGTTATGTCGTGCGCCACATGTGCAGAGGCTGCAGCGCTGTCACTAGACAATCAAAATCTACTTCGAACGAATGTAGAATATGACATGTAACATTCGAACCCTTTGCCACAACATTACAGTCCTCATTTACTGAGGTCAATAGTGCAGGAAATGGTCAAGTTACATTGAGAGCACCCTCTGCTGGATCAAACTGCAAACTACGGCCTGGTGCGCTGATGGACCATTAAAGTTCAAATGTGAACCTTCCCCCCAGGTTTGAATGAATGTTCGAATAAAAAATGACATGGAATTCGACCTCTGCCCTTTGCTGCATGTCACCCCCCCCCCCCCCACACACACACACACACACACACTCTCCCCTCCCAACATTTCCTGTTTCTCTTCAGCTATCCTATCCAATAAAGGCAAAAAGGCCTAAAAAATATCTTTAGAAATGCAAACTCCCGAGTTGACATCACAGCAGTCATTTGGGAAACTTGAATTCCACCAGAATCAAAGCCTCGGTAACAGGAAATACAACAAGCTCAATTAAGCTCATCAATTGATCAAGTGGCATGACTGAAAGAGAAGGACAAATAGATATGTCTCTAGTGTGGTTTTCACATAAGCTACATTTACATTAAACTCAGACAAAGTTTAATGAGTTTGAAAAAAGTGTTTTGCTGCACATTGTGGTGAATGTTCTTATTTTCCTCCTGTTTGTCTGTCTGGTGTTCACAGACAGTAGCTGTCAGAATGAAGACCTTTTCCTGACTTGGCACTTGGGGTCGCAGAGAATGACAAGCCAATCTTCAGATTGCAGCGATGGATGACTCCAAGATGTGCTGATAGATAGTTGTGTTGACAAGAAAATTTTCATGATAACAGGAACAAATTGAGTCGTTGCAGCAGGAAATAATGATAGAGTAACGGCATTGGAAAACGGAACAGAAAATCAGTGACTCCGTGAAGAGAAATGTTACGAAGTCTTAATAACACATGGGCGTCATAATGCATTTCATTCAGTGCCATCTTTGCACGAGATCTACTGTAATGGGAAATGGCTGGACTGAAGAATTCTAAACATTAAACACATGGCAGCAGCAGCAGCAGCAGCAGCAATGACTGAACTGCATTGTTAGAAATTCAACAATAGCCCGAAGGCTACATACCATATGTATGCAAATATGATGTTACATGATTTAAACAGGTCAAAATGATCCATACAGACACACACCTGTCCTTTGGCTGCTAGTTGAAACTGATCTAGGTACTTACAAACGAGTGTATACACAAGGGGGAAGTTATTCACAAGAGCACAGGTGTGTGTGTGTGTGTGTGTGTGTGTGTGTGTGTGCGTGCGTGCGTGCGTGTGCGTACCTCTGCATGCCTCTAGCTGGCCAGTAAGAACTTTTCGAATCTCAGACACCCACATATTTTTCACATCCATGGAAGAAGCCTGGGGAAGAAAACACACGTACACACACACACGCGCACACACACACACGCGCACACACACACACGCGCACACACGCACACACACACACACACACACACACAGTGTACATTAAGTCACATACACAACACCAGCGCTGCTTCACTGAGGAGCTGGAGAGCTGTGTGGTGCAACACTGCCCCCAAGAGGAGAACTGTAGAAGACACCTTTGACTGCCTCACAAGAGGAATTTATGACCAAATGAATATTTATTGGATCTTTCAACTATAATGAGTCGTCAGTGTGTCTTTTTAATGAAAACTGTATTACACCTTTTATTTGTAGCACAAATAAAAGCACTTACGCTCAAATTGATGTGTTAGTTCACATTTAAAAAATCATCAATTTTATGTTTTTTTTGTAATTAAATATTTGTATGTTTATTATTCTCTGATCCCCTGACATGATCACAGTATTACATTAGGGCACAAGTATCTTGTGTGTATTACAAATGCGATTACACAAACCAGATACACTTCGGCCTTCACAAACATTTGAGGGGCGCCGGATAGCTTAGCGGTTATGTCACGCGCCCCATGTACAAGGGCTTTAGTACTCGTTGCAGGGGCCGAGGGTTAGAATCCGACCTCTGGCCTTTGCTGCATGCCATCCCTCACTCTCTCCTCCCAACATTTATCCTGTCTTATTATGGCAAAAAGACAACCCACATACACCCACAAAAATAAAAAAATACATTTGTATTCTTTTGACATTTATGTAATATAACCTTCGTAGTGAAATATTTCCTTTTTGTGTTTTCAAATTAAATTATTTAAAAAGATCAGAGGGCAAACAGTTAGTGTGATAAAAGTGATAAAAACTCTTAAAAAAATCTGAAATGTAACAAGAGCCCCCCGCCCTATTATATTGTTTTAGTAAGGTAAAAAGGCCAAATGCTAAGCCTTACAACGCATTGTGAAAAAAAGAGTAGAAAGGTAGGGGAGGCTGTAAAGACCTAAAGCAGAATAGAAGGGATATACATCAGAGAAGACATACCTGGATGATGAAAACCTCCTCTCTGCCGTTGTACCAAACCTCAAACTTCTTGCTGTCGCCTTTGACGTTCTCTGTGATCCCCACGGCGCTCATCTGCACAGAGACAGTGAGGCAGAGACACGGTGAGGTACAGCTCGACTGCATCATCAGGTATTCAATTAACACCAGAGAGTAACTGAAGTTGAAGTGTTCACATTGACCTGGAGGAGAGCCCTGAGGATTTATATGTATGTGGATCTTTCCAAGCATGCAAGTGAGTCCCAGTATGAGGTAAAATGGTACATTTTCTACAGTGTTAAATGTCAGCACAGGAAAACTTAAGTTGCAATTATTGTCATAATTCTTATGAAACAAGCATGAATGGATGGTGTGTTTCTGTATTCAAATCCTGATATATCTTGAGGTTTCAAACTTGATGCTGATTTGTGACTTTTTTAGCAGCACTAAAGCTTTTTTAGAGATGAAAGCTGTATCTCTTCAGTCTTTGCTACATGCTAAAATGTGCAAAAGGCTTTCTTTAAATACTGAGGATACAAACATTTACAAAGTAGCCTTTGTAAGTCTTTTTATATACTGCTCTTGAGTTTTTGTCATGGGGTGCCCGGACCTCCTCGACTCTGCTGTCCACTCCGCACCTATGGAGACAGAGGGTCTTCAGGGTCACAGCCCCCACTCTCTTGAACACCCTCCCCTCAGACATCCGCAATGCCCCATTGGACACATTTAAAACCACTTCTCAAACACCATCTGCTCTCCACAGCGTACAACCTCCCTTAACTCTGCCTCTCCTTCGGCCTCCCATCCTTTTGCTACCGGTCTCAGTTTTGTTTTGTTCTTTGTCTGGTCCCTCCACTATGTAAAACATCTTTGGGTCCCTTAAAAGGAGCTACAGTATATGGGGCAGCTGTGGCTCAGTCAGTAGAGTTGTCGCCTCTCAACCGGAAGGGCGAGGGTTCGATCTTTCATTTTACGGATGTGTTCTGGTTCTTATCCTGGTGGGGGATGAAATGACTAACAGCCTGTACACACCTTCAGTGTGGATCATCTTTTACATGCAGAAATTACTTTTAGGAGCAACGTGAGGGAAGTGTGTGTGAGAGGAGCTTCACCAGTCATTCAGCAGGTCCTCTTCTTCATCAGTGTATCACTGTTCGTACTCTGCTATGAGTATTTATTGATGTGAGTTTCAGCCTGAATTAGTTTCTCAGTCTGCATTAATGCAACCCTGGAAGTGTCCACTTCATTACAGACAGAAATACAAGCATGATATACTGATCTTTCCCTCTGAACAGAAAATGAGAAACGACTGAATTTCTTTCATACTCGACTTCCTTTGTAACTCGCTCTCTGTCGACTAGTTTAGAAAGGGAACCTAAGAAGTTGTACAGCATATTTATCAATGACAGCTCCCGTTCCCTGGGGATTTTTTTTTTATGAAGAAATGTCAGAAATCAACTGCTGGTAAGGAACAGCATCCTTCTCGATTCACAGGTTTAAGATCAGCTTAGAATACAGTGTTGAAATACCTGCAAAAACCTTTTAGGGCGTCGCATTTTAACAACCTTTACTTTATGCTGGTGCCACACAAAGGAAGAAAGAAGGCTGAAAAACTGGAAAATTATAAACTCTAAAGTTGTCGGCTGGTAGTTGACAATCAGCCCCATCAGCATTCCTTTGAGAACTACTAGTCCTCCTTCAAAGGATTTGACTTTCTTCCAGAGTGAGTCATTAACTTGTAAAGGTATTTGAAGTTTGTTCATCAGAGCCTTTGACTGCAAACAGCTGCCTGCTGCTGGAAACAGGGTCAACCAGACCAAAAAAAAACAAAACAACGGCCTGATAGACTCGAATGTTGGGCAAAACCGGGTAAAGTCACACTATGAATTCATCACTAAGAATCACACTTCCATGCAGCGTTACTTCATCACGTTTTGTGCCTTTGAATTAACCCCCGGGGACAAAAAAAGGATTCTGAATTGAATTGAACTAATGGATACATATCTTCCTTTATTTGTTCAGCTTTAAGAATCAGCCTGTCAATCAAAAGTCCATCCCAAACTCATTTCTACCTTCATATGTTGTCTTAGGGTGCAGTTTATGCACGAGCACAAGTATGGGCACGAAACGTGGACCGCCTTTATTATCGAGACTAAAATGTATCAAAGTAAGCCAAAAAGTCAGTGAAGTAGTTGTCATGATCTCTTTATCACGGATACGGAACAACTGTGCCTAGTGTGAGGGCGCCCTTAATCACTTTGGTACACACACATACAAATCAGAAGGGGCATGGATTAAAGTGTTACCCTTTGCTCACACATACACACTCACGCCGTGTGTGTCTGACCTTGAGCGAGTGTTTGAAGCTGTAGGACGGAGTCTTCTCGTGTCCATCGATGGTCTCCTCCCGTTTCTTACAAAACAGCAGCATCTTGTCGTACAGGAACAGGTGCCTCTGCATGGGCTTGAACCTGGCCAGGTCCTTTACCTGAAATCAGTCGAGTCATTATTTCAGATCTATTCCTAATTATCTATCGTCAAGTTTAATGGTTCCAGCAGGGTTCCCCAAGTGGGGGCGCCAACAGTCTTAAGGGGTGCACGAGGCTTTGTCTGCTCTGAGAGGAAGTCAAAATGAGAATGATTAAAACAGATTTATTTTTTTTGATGATGTAGTTCAATCATTTCTATTTATTTGAGCTGATAAGGACCTCACATGAGTGCTTTTAGAGCCAAGATAAATATCTGTGTGCATAATAAGTTAACTTTTCTAAGATAAAGGGGCTCCTTAAAATGAATCGCTTCCTTATAGCAAGGAGAAAACATCCAAATATCTGAAACTGTGCAGTAAAAAAAAAAAGGATTTCTGATTTATGCTGAAGAACAACAACTTGCAAAACAGCTTGTATGGTGGCTTCACTGTTTTGTTGATGTTAAAATGTCTTTTTAATGTTTGTCGTGTCTGTCTGAAGGGTGTAGTCGTACCTTGCTGTGGACCTTCTTGTGGTCCGTCCACACATTAAAGGATCCCTGCATCAGCAGCTTTCCAAGTTCACTCAGGTTCCCCTGTGAAAATCAAAACACAGACAGTCACACATTTAGAGCATCCCTCATTACAGTCATTGAAATGTTCATTGCGTTAGTTTGATGAGCTTTTGTTCTGTTTCAGCCACATCAAAATCACTTGAGTCATCAAGTCAGTCGCACTGACACTCATGATCAAAGCTCTCAAACGAGCAGCCACCTACGAACTGCAAACACCAAACAAGTTCAAAATAACTGACGTAACGCTTCTATTTAAGTTACGTTACAGTGCGTAAATGTGCACAGCGTCTCTCTTCATTTGCAAAGACACCTCATTTCTGCGTCAGTGAATAAAACATAAACTTGCAAACCACTTTGTTTCATTCGGTGCCCCGTGTGTGTTCTGTGTGCAGTGCGAGGCAGCAGGAATGAGGTCAGAGGCCTGGTCCTGTTTTGACCTTTCGTACAAGCAAACTTTGTTTTAGGTCACTGAAAACTCACATTCTGTAAAACTCCTTCCGAGGTGAAGAATTTCAGAAACTCCGTTAAAGGTGTTTATGTGTAGACGGGGAAAACAGAGTTTTTTTCTTGTGACGCTGTGCACCGGTTTCTCCTCCGTTCGAAGTCATTGTGCGATGTGTCACTTTTGTTTACATGAGATAAGCGCGATGGCAGACGTAACATAACTAATGCTGGTGTTAACATTACTAACTGGACTTTTTACAAGCTTACACATTCATAAACAGTTACTCCCTCTATGTTGACGAGCAGAGACAGAAAGGACTGCGAAGGCCACTGCTGCTGCAACTGGTGGTTTTGGAAGAGACCTGATGGGACTTCTGGTTGGTGAGACAACTTTAAAAATGAAACGGTCTTTGCAGAGGAATGGCGAAAAAGATTTTACTCATGTCAAGGACATTGTTGTTGACTTGCCATGCTAATGACAGACGTAACTGTGTTTTTGCATTTAAATGTGGACGAAGATGTTTTTGAGAACTTAGCATGTGTGTACGGGATTACCTGCATTTAAAAAATGTGTGGACTAGGACTCAGATTCCATGTGTATGGAGTAGCAGCTTGTCTGCAGGCGCACCTGGCTTCCAGTAGAAAATGACACAGACTTCATCTACCTTTTTTTGCGCCCTTTGCCTAACTTAGAAAAGGTAAGTGAAAAGGTAGTGAGACATGCATTGACTGACCCTTGGGCATGTGCTTTAGACCATGCATTTATGATCAGTTATAAAGGGCCCGATGTATTGAACCCAAGGATCCATATCACGCTACACATCACTGTTTGTGAACACAGTTCCAGAGGAGATTAAAGTCTTTGAGAACGCAAGCAGAATGAGAAGCATGCACTGTTATCGCTTGGTAGCGAGGTAATATCCAGGAAATGTTTATTTACTGTGCGAGACAAAAGCACACATCTAAAGGATCACAACTACTTCCCTTTCTGCCCCCTTCACATTTTGATGATTGATGAACCAAGTAGCCTCGTTTCAACTCGCTGACCTATTCAAGAAGTTGACTTTGTTTGGTTGATATGTCTCTTGACCTGATTTTAAACTTGGTGGACTGTTTTCCTGGTCAGTAAAACACAAGTTTTTTCGTAGCAGTGTTACAAATATTTAACCAAGGTTTCTGCCTCTTAAAGGAAACTTTTTCTTGCCACTGTAACTTTTCTAAAAGTAAAGATTGATTGACTGATTGACATTTGAAAAAACTTGTTGATACCTTAAAATTTACAATCTACAATTTCTTATTGAGGCATCCTGTCACTGCAATTTTTCACGCGAACTTCACCCGGAGTTTCTCCTTCCAGACCCCTAGCATTTTTTCTGCAGCAAGTCCGAGTGAGCTGATTTGAGAATGCAGCAGGATATTCTCCGGAGAATTCACCTCAAGCCAATAAGACGGGAGTGACGTTTCTATACTGTGACTGCTGCACGGTGCATAGAGTGTCTGCATGCGACCACTACAATCTCCATGCACGTAATTAAACGGCTGCATTACGTTTTCTGTTCGTCAGTATGTTATTCTCTGCTCTTTAGTTGATGTTGTCATTCCGTTGGACAACACATAGCATTGATATAAAGGCAAATATTGTCATTATAGCGTCGTGTAGCCAACTCTGTTGCGTCGTCCACTACTTCTGCGTTTTTTTTGTACGTCACGTCTTACCTCAGGAGACCCCCCGCCCCCCCTCCCGTCTGACAGGGATAGTCTCCAGCTGTGAGGAGCATATGTGAACAGCCAGGTCGGGAGAATCTCCAGAGTAGTCCTCCCGTAATTATCTAGATATTTTCTGGAGTGCATATGTGAAAACGGCTTTATAGAGACAGACAACCAGTCACATTCACATCTACGGGTTATGTAGAGTCACCAATTAACCTAATGAGAATGTTGGAGGAAGCTGTAGTACCCGGAGAGAACCCACGCATGCACGGGGAGAACATGCAAACTCCATACAGAGAGGCTCCTGTCAGACAGGGATTCAAATCAGGAACCTTCTCGCTGTGAGGAGACCCCTCTAACCACTGCACCACCATGCGGCCCCTATATTCACCCCTTACTTTAATATATTCTCTGTTCAGACATCATAAAGAGTCATTTAAAAATATGCAGCTTGAAGCCCAGATGTGGGTTGGATGTGATAAACAGCCTACTGAACCTTATAATATTCCGATCACATTTATTGACCACACACAGATGATTCGAGGTTTGATACATTTTGACTGGACGCTCGCAGTTTGTTCCACAAGTGTGGCGTCAAGGTTGAGTTAATGTGACACTCATGAGAAATGGGACATGGAAATGGGAGATGTTTGTAAGTGAACCCGTAACTGGAACTGGAAAGCCACGTAAATATCAAATAAATTCCTGGTGTCCAGTGACTCTACGATGTGCAAACACAGACAGAGGCTGGGCTGAGACGACTGTAACCCGTCTGTGCGGGGGAGCGGGAAAGAGTTTAAAACACTGCTGAGGGATGTCAATGATTAATCGATTAATCGCCGTTAAGAACTTAACCGATTAAAAATGTATTATCCGGCAATCTGTTTACAATTTTACCGGCGGTCACATGTAATACCACTTTATTTATCAGTGGTTCCAACCTTTTTTGGCTTGTGACCCCACTTTGACTTCACAAAACTCTGCGGACCCCAGGCACCCAAAAAACAAGACAGCTTTTTGCTAAAAGAATTTAAATTTCAATCATGTGATAGTTTTTTTCTATTGTGTTGTGAGTCAGCATTCATTTTAGACCACAAGTAAGCTATATCCGGTATATGATTGTGGGGGCAGAAAGACCGGGATGAGATTATTTCACAAAGGATTTTTCTCAGTGTACAGCCAGGTGAGCTTGTATCAAAACAAGGCCGGAAATGAATGCTGGACGCATGAGGCATGGATTCACATTCACAGCTACGGACAATTTAGAGTCACCAGTTAACCTCACGAGCATGCCTTTGGACTGTCGGAGGAAGCACGAGTATCCAGAGGAGCCCATGCATGCACAGGGAGAACATGCAGACTCCACGCAGAGAGGCTCCTGTAAGACAGGGATTCGCTGTGAGGCAACAGAGCTAATGACTGCACCACCATGCAGCCCCTGCAATAGATACATTTTTGATTTTCCACTTGCCTCTTGGGTGTTCCTTCACTCACCAATCTTTTTTTTTTTAAAACCCAGTCAGGTTAATTGCATTGATAGGGTTACATCTTTTACAGGTTCGACTTTTCAAACTGTTCCTCCTTCCTCCTCTCAATTCCCCCCTCATTCTTTCTTCACTTTATAATGTATTGTAGTTCAGCGTATATGAAGATGAGGAGGTTGAAAACTTAATATATACATGTGTGTGTATTCACTGACCTCAAAGCCAGTGATGGCTATCTGGTGCATGGAGTCGTTGACTGACTTGATGATGTCCAGCACAGTGGCTAAAGCCTCCTCCAACTCAGCCGTCCCCTCACCTTTACTACATTTCAGCATCTCCTGCAGGACAAGAGGGAGGGACAGGGTTAGAGAGAAAGGATAACTGGGGAGAGGAAATGGAAGACCAACCAGGAAATTGACCAAAACTAGAGAAGAAAGAAGAAATGATGCCGACACTTTTATAAAGGGCAGTGAGGTCATATATTCTTCATTATTTGAGGAGGACAATCTTTTGGCTTTTTCTTCTTCTAGACAAGAGAAACACTTTTAATTGAATTAATCTTTTTTATGTTATATACTTTATAAATCACGGAGGGGAAACTAGGGATTTCATTCTGTTCATGTACCCCATGTACGGAGGCTGTAGTCCTCCAAGCGGGCGGCCCAAGTTCGAATCCGACTTGTGGCTTCTTCCTCGCATGTCAGGGGCTGATGGCGGCACCTTAGCAGTACTTTGAAAGTGAACTGGCCCCTCTCCAGCAACCAGACCTATTTCAATACTTAAGTCCATAATGGGACTTGAGCTGGGGACCCTCAGGTTCCCAGCCCAAGTCCATACGGACTGAGCTACTGCCGCTTGCAATAATAATGACTGAAAACAGAGCAAATCTTTAAAAGTGGGCTGCTAAAGGTAGTGTTGTATTCAAGAGCACACTAACCGAGACAAAGACATACCCGAGACCAGAGTGCTCCGAGACCGAGACAAGACCAAGACAAAGGCAGGGCGAGACCAAGACAAGACAAGACAAGACCATAAATATCACAAAAAAATCATCATCTTGTGTGTCACTCATTTAGTTCTTAACACCAGAAAGGTTGGGGCCATAACCGGGGGATAAAAAAACTACAAATTAATTCAAGTTAGAAAGAGGTGTCTTCCTTCTAATCACAGGAATGACACGGAAAACTGGCCTATCAGTGGTGGTCTAGACCGGTCTTGATTTAAAAACCGGAGTCCGCCCAGTCTGAAACAGAGACAAGGCCAAGTAAAAATGCTTTCGATTCAGAGAGAAAAGGTGTTCTCGAGTCGGTCTTGAGCCAGAGACCGATTTCATGTACTACAACACTAGCTAAAGGTCATCAGATCTAGTTTACAAAAATAACTTTTCAGATAACAATGTGGTCAAACTAACACAGTGTGTTCATAAAACAGGTTATTTCTCTCGCACAACGTGGATATAATTTTGTCTAGATAAGATTCACATGTCAGGTTGATGGTTCCCTGAAAATGATCCAGAGAAGTGTGTCGCCGTCAGATTGGCTACAGCAGATCAGGTTTGTCTCTCCAACATGAGAAAGTGTCAATCCGTGTTTATAACTCTGAGCCCCGTAGTGTAAAAGTTTGGACCTCATGAGGCTCAAGCTTTAGTACCTCCTGTGGGGGATTACATCGAGCAGGCTGAACTAATGGGCCTGATAATTGCAGAGCATAATGCCCCGTGATTCATGAATATTAGTCAAACATATTTGGTAATTATTTTAATGAGATCTTATCAAACAAGTTACTCAACCAAGCAACCTTCACACTTCTGACAGCTGATAGTGTTTATGTTGCACTATGCTCTTTCACTCTCTCTCCTCTCACAACATCAGTAACTAACTTTGTGTTTTATTCACCAACAACTGCTCCATGACAGTTCCTTCTGAAACTTCTCTTCCACTCCTCAAGAGCTCCTTCTATTCCCCCCTCTCTGAAACTCTTAAACCTTTCTGTGCCGCTCCACTGCAACCGTCACTTCCTATCCTACCCCTCTCCTGCCTCATCCATCTTATCAGCTCTTCCCTCGCCTGACTCTTTCGTACTCATGCTGCTTGACTCTGCTACGGACACTCTCTTCTCCACAGAGTGCTCTTCTCTGGAAAGTCTCTCTCTCTCTCTTGGCTCTGTGTTTGTCTGACTCGGTGGGTGCTGACAGAACCACCCTGCAGGCAGCTGATGGAAAATGGTGAAAATCCAAACGGACATCCTCGCCTATCAATATGTTCTCTTCTTTTTTTCCTCCACCTCCTTATCTGCAGCTAAACGCTTGTTCAGTCAATACAGAATCCACTTTTCCTTCTCCGGCAGTAGAAATTCTCTCCTATCTTTTCCAACCCTCCTTTATCTCGGAGCCTCCAGGACATGGTTGTAGTTTATACATGCACTACGCTCTCGTGATGCAGATCTGTTTGCTACACCCTCTTTATGAGGAGATCCCAGCTTCCTGATTGGTGCTGACCTTCCTCCTACATATTATCAATAGGAACACTAAAGATCTTCCATCACATACTAAGGTCTAGAGATGCATCGATGCACTCAACTCACAGGACAATGCATGTAACTATGCCTTTGACGGCGGCCAACAACAGACGCCAAAAGCAGATAGCGCCTTCTTCTGGATAAAAACTAGTATTGCGATATATTTTTAGTTTCATTGGTTTGAATTGTCCCTTATTTGTATCAATAATTGGACTGGGAGGTACCGTTACATCCCTACTGAAGACATATCTGCTTTGGCTGCACCATCGGCCAATAAGAAAGCTTGTATCATATTGTTAGGTATTCTGCACACTGTAAGGCAGTCCAGCATGTTTTGTTAATTCATTTGCATGATTCTCACAGTTTTTGTATAAAATCTCTCCGGCTGAATGTACTTCTTGTAAAAAAGTTTCAGAAGAAAAGAATCAAAAGAACGCTTGAAATAAAAGTGACCCAGTTTAAGAGGAAGGAGGGTGGGAGAAGAGAAACAACAGCTTAATAGGTGTGATGAGTGTGCAGCTTTTTACCTTCAGCATGAGTTGGTATTTGGTGATCCTCTGGACAGGCTTCAACAGGTAAGCGTCCAAAGATAGTTTGTGGTCAAGTTTCTTCTGGCATTCCTGTTGTCACAAACACCAAATATCCTCTTTCAGGAAGGGATCAATGTCAGAGTTACGCAAACTTAGAGAGAAAGCTGCAGACGGTAAAGACTATTCTAGTGCTGTGGGAACATTTGTGTTGCCTTTGTGACGAATGGGAAGTTACGGATTAAAGATGAGTCAAACATTATGAACAGCAGGTTAAGAATCAGCAGAACTTCCTCATGAACTCCAGCCCAAACCATCAAACTCCTCATTATCACCTATAAAACCTCCATAACTTGGCTCCCCCCCTACCTGTCTGAGCTCCTCCACCGGCACACTCCCACCCGCACTCTTGCGTTTCCACGAACAAAAGTACCAAAGAACATTGTGACACAGTAAACTAAGATCAATGATTACTAGAAAGGTCTGCATCTCCGAGGTCGTCCATGGGGCGGTGCTACGGGCTGACAATAGTCGCAAAAACAGCCTTGAAATGACTCTCCCCAAATCAACAGGACATTTAAACATGGCGTGTTTTGTGTTTGTCCTTTATTACCGCGGTCGCACAGGAAGTGAAGAGTGTTTCGACCAATCAAAGGACTGCAGTGTCTCTACCTCCAAAGTTTTAGGTCAGATCGGTACACTTGGCACCCCAACAGAAGGGTACCAAAAAAGTAGGACGGTACGGATCGGCTATTTTGGTACCATTCCCAACTTTTGACAGTGGAAACGCCAATAATTGTGTACGGTACTGAACCAAACTGAACCGAGCCGCTTGGTGGAAACGGGTGTTGTGTTTTGTTTTGTTATTATTCTTTGCTTAGCGTCTATGAGTACTCAGAAAAGCGCTATAAAAGTCTAATGTACTATTACTATTATTATTATATGGGCTAGTGTAGATAGAAGTTAAAGCTGTATTCTCCTTATATGCATGTCTATTTGTGTGTGTGTGTGTGTGTGTGTGTGTGTGTGTGTGTGTGTTACCTGAAAGAAGAGACTGTCTCCACACTGTCTCCAGAGGACTTCAGAGCGGGGTTTATTCTGACAGTACTTCTCGTACACCTGAAGCTCTTCTTTCTGTCAACACAAAGACACGTCAGAGTCAAGAGAGCCAAGTCACGTCAGCTCTGGTCTCTTACAGTCAATCTGAGCTGCTGCTGGAATATGAATGATCCGTCAGTCAGTACACCACTGGATGGAAGACCTCATATACTCAATCTTCTTACTCTTGGCCATGGTACAAACACAAAAAAAGTTAAAAATTATTAAAAAGCCTCTGCATGTTTCTAATAAGCTCCACGAGCAGAAACGTGCTCAAACTAGGATCAATATTGGAGATGCTTTTGAAAAATGGAGAGAGGTTAGAACGCAGAAAGGTTTACAGACCGATGCAGAGCTGGCTAAACACTGAAGCTTCAGTGTCCACCACATGACAACCTGCGTGAGCATCGACTCTAGAGAGGAGGGGGGGGGGGAGACAGCTCTCTCCAATGTTTTGAATTTTGGATTGCAGTACCTATTTTAAACACTAGAAGGACTTGATTAAATGTACTCAGTGACTCTCTACCTTTGATTCTGAGTTACTCACCCTTTTCAGAAAACATGTTCCCACCAGCTCTGGTTTCTCTGCACAGTTCTCCAGCTCCTTCAGAAATGTCCTGCAAATCAATTATGAACAAACAGAATACATTAGAAGCCTTTGACGTGCTGGAACTCTTACATAATGCTTTAAGTGACCGAAAGTGTGCAAGTAGTATATGCTCCAACATAGATTCAGTGTTCTTCTAAGTGCAATTGTATAGATTTCACATTTGTCTGATTTAATAAGTTTACCATTTAAACTAAAGGTAGACTCAACATATTTGACACCAAAGGTTTGATTACTTGACATTAGAAGCCTATGAAAACAGTTTGAAAGACGTAGGAATTTCAGAGGCAGGGATCTAAGAAAAGATTGTACTGACGGCTGTTGGGAGTGTCAGGGATCCTGTGTTACTAAAGCTATACAGTGGTAAAAACTTATTTTGGCTGATGTGGCTTTATTCTTTACAAAATCTATCCTAATCAATCGTATTTAAGTCTCCATCTTTATGAAAGGGCATTACTACAGAGACTGTGTACTCATTTGAACTAGTGGACTTAAAGCAGTTGGGGTCATGACCCCTTAGATCATAAACAAGTGGAAAGAATCGCAGGGAGGCTGATGACAGCTTCACCTCCGACTTTGACTAGTTACTATACAAAAAGATGAAACGAAACAACTGGAATAGGAAGAAAAACATAAAGGGGTTGAGGACAAAACAGGAAGCCAGTGAGAGTGCAAGAAGAAGGAAGTGTAAGAAGAAAGAGAGAGGATGGAGATAAAGGATGGAAGAGGAAGGAGGAAGAACTCTTTGGTTTAGGCCTTCAGGGAGGCTAATCCGTGGTGTCAGTGAATAGTTATGCTTGCTGACATTTACTTACAATAACTATCTGACAATATTCTTTGTGTGTACATGAAGCACATGCACACACGCTGCAGCCCTGTGTCCTAGAATCAACGCAAGTGTGAGCCTAAAACTAATTTACAACAGCACATAGTAACGGAGGTGTTTGGTATTTAGCATAACTGGCAAACCACATGAGGCCGCTATGAGTAGGTAAAATCACTGGCGGACTCAGGATGTTTGAGGGGCAGGGGCGTAAACGATAAAAAGGGCACCTGATCCATGCGGTGGGGCACCAGCCCACAAAAAGTGGTCATATAATTATAGGTAAATAGTTAAAAACACTGGTTAAGACTCAACTACACCTCTGTAATAAAACACCCAAGGACTCCTTAACCATTTATTTCACGGACATTACCACGGGCACCCTGGAGGAAACTTGAACACCTTTAATCTACCACAGGTGAATTTATGATCTAAGAGGACACTTTCACAGCGTTTTTTTTAACGTAAGGGCACAAGGAGTGGCGACATGGCCCCCCGCCCCCCTTGACCTCACCAGTGGGTTAAATATTACAATACACTACCCAGTTGAAATTCAAGCAGCAATAATTATCTTTCCAAAAGTTTGTTCAACGGTTGCGAGCTAAAAAGGATGTTAAGGTAGCTTAAATAATGTTTGAATTCCTGCTCAGTGAAAGAGCAGGCACACAAAGTTAGCAACTAGCTTGTTGACAAAGTAAAACATATGCTAGCTAAATGCCAGATATCATTCTCTAGAGGTCCTGATAACCACAAACGAAGCTAATAGGACAGAGAATGTTGGACTTACGTTCATCAAATGGACAGAAAGACATTTTTTTTAAATGTAAATGTTGCTCTTTATCAACTTGATGTGTTACCAGTCAACAGTCTATGTATACCATAACGGCTTTATATGATCATATGGTTTGTTTACAGCTTGTTCTGCTGCCCCCTAGTGGAAAAAAACAAAACCAAGTGATAAGGCATCCAATGTTTTTTGCCTCTTTTTGGTTCCCTTTATGTATCATGATCAAGAACATAACCATATCACCACTGGATACAAACACAACAAGGCTTCACGTTTGTATGTCCCTTTTTTCTATAAAGGTTTACTAAGACTCTGTGGGGAAAATAAGATACAAATCCGACTCTTGTGGTGCGTTCTCCTTACCTGTTGTGAAATTCATAAATCTCCGGCAGGTTCCCGAACAGTACGTCCCTTTTGTTCTCCAGGGAGGGAGGGATGAGGTGGCTGAGCTCTGAGTTATCCAGCTCTGCAAAGTAACCCTGGTGTTGGTGGTGGGGGGGGATGGAGGGTAGAATAATGAGATGACGAGGAAGAAAGAGACAGCAGAGAGCAAAATTAGCCATAAATCGACTATCCGTGCAGAGAACCAGTCCTGGCTAATCAATTTAACCTGAGATGATAAGAGAAAAACATTCTTAACCTCTGCCCATCTCAACCCACAGATCGACTTCTATGGGTGATGAGAATGAGGTATGGACTAATATACAATAACACTTTATGCTGGGCTTCATTTAATCAATATACAGTACAGTACAGTTAGAATCAATGCATCCCGGCGTGAGTTCAATCTTTCATGCTCGTGTAATGTAAATTGATTGCACATAGTCAACCCAGCAGATCATAAGAAGTTCAAACACTTCCAGGTGTCTGAAAGTTGAATTTATGAGACCAAGAAATGAAGTGTTCTTCTTTCCAAATGGCAATCAACACACACATATCGAATTCAAGAATGCACCAGTAGTCTTAGTGCTATTGAATGCCTCGATAAGAAACTACTTTCATTCATAATTGCCTACAAAATTCAATACTGAGAGCTATGTCCGAGTCAGAAACGGAGAAACCAATGGATTTCCTTCAACTGTCCGTAAAGTAATGCAGCCTTTATCTTTTGATGTTTGTATCTCTTTTTTTAATAAGGTCAAACTGTTGTTGATAACAGACTACACAGGCCGCCTGTTGGAGGGAAATAAGGGCGCACTCGCACTAGGCAAAGTTGTCCCGTCCCGTGGATAAGCACAATTGTCCCCCCTCCCCATTCCCCCCGCTGGCCTGCACTCACACTGCTCCAGCACTTTCCAGGCCTGAGCACGGTAACCTCTTGTACATAACGTCGTAATACAACACATGAATGGCTTCATGTGATCATGAAGCGTGCTTAGTTAACAAGACGGACTAAAAAAAGGGGCGAGCTGTGGGATCCGCGTCTGCACATCAGAGAACAACACAGAGAACATGACAGCTACTTTACTGACTTTGTGGTTTATTTTGAGTCATTTTAGTCAGATACAGACAAAACACTGCGGGATTTCTCGATAATGAAGGCTGTCCACGTTGTGTACCCGAGCTTGTGCTCGTGCATGAACTGTACCGTGCTGAAGCACACATCTTCAAAGCGTGCCAGGGACAAGGAAGTGCACTACACTAGTCAAACGAACTGGACTTTGGGGATGACAGCAAAAGTTTGAGGACCAATTGTCTAAAGTTTGTCACCAAATTCTGTCTGTCTCTGCCTTTTAAGCCAACTTCACTGCAAGTCATTCAAACAAGTTGTGCACTTCATTTTAGGAATGAAATGAAAATCATTTTGCCGTGTTTTCATGAAATTATATTTTTGTGGGTTCAGTTTAGCAGAAGTTTTGTATTCTGAGTACAGGTAAGATCAGAGGTACATTTGGTGATTGATTATCACTAATAAGCTGGAGAATCATGAGATTGGATTTATGAATTAATTCAGAATTTGTTAGGTTTCTCGTGGTCACTAAAGGGACTTTTTAGAAGAAGGTTTAAAGTCACATTGCGAGTTATAGGGAGTGCTGCTGTGCTGCATTACAGTTGTTCTGTGCTGTTAAGAAACCCTCTACATAATACTGCTATATTTGAGTAGGGTTTGTATGTGTTTATGTTAGTGTGTGACATGGCCAGATGGATTATGATCAGACAATAACTCACAGGCCACAACTGGAAATTAAGCGAGACTACATTTTATATGCGAGTCAAACAACTTTGAGTTACATTTTAATTCGATGATTGAGCCGATTGTCAAATTACCTTGATTCTGAAAATAACACCCAAGTGATTTTAAATCAGGGTGCAAACACGACCTTCAAGACCAATTCTTTAGAGCAGTGGTTCTTAACTGGTCGAGCCTCAGGACCCACCAACAACTCTTCATGAAGAATCGCGACACAAATTTCTTATATTTTTCAATCAATTCGATTTAATTAAAGAAAAATTGTGCAGTTTTGGACCTCAGACGGTACGAAACATGATAGAACAAAGAAACTGAATGAAACAATCCCACTTTTGGGTCCCGACCAACCAGTTGAGAACCACTGCTTTAGAGCAGCAGTTCAATCGGCGCTCCAGCCTCTTTACTAATCAGGACTGGACGACTGTCAGTTCTCTGCCTTTAATTGTGAAATTAAAGTCTGAGGGTAACATTCAATAATGATACAAAGCAGTGATTACGGACAGTTAAAGTCATTTTGCTCCTCAAGCCTCAGAACAAATACATATTCATCTTCTCAATGAAAGACTGCAGATGTTTCCAATGTAACCTTTGAAACTCTACAACACAGTGTGAGAAACTCCTCGAGACAGTGGACGCACTGTACCTCCATGATGCTTTGCAGCTCCTCCACATACAGCCTCTCTGTTTCGATCAGCTCCGTCATGATGTGTCTGCAGAGAAAGAAAAAACAATGTGGTGATTTCGAGCACACTGCTAATCACGATTTCCTCCGAAAGGCCTTCATTTATTCATCCGGGCTCTCACAGGGACTCTTTGCAAACTGACAAACAAACTAATGGATCAGTAACCAGCAATAAATATGTCAGTGAAGTGCTCTTTGGTCACATGGGACCCGCACTAGCTTGTTAATGACAACAACATGAAAACACAAATAATGGCTTTTCAATCTTGGCACAGCGGTAATGAGCCCCTCAATGAGAAGAGATTGATTTGTGGTTGTTTTCATATGAGCAGTGAGATCAGACTTCATCAGGATCTGTCTCCCAAAAGCATTTTCAAAAGGACAACGGACTCTTTACTGTGGAACAAAGTAAAGCTCTTTCCTTTTTCCAGTCATATCCATTATGAGCAAACAGAACACAGAACATTCATGTCCAACTTCCAGGAGTTGCTAAATCATTCACAAGATATTATGTGCAAAGACTCGCAACACTATGGCTCCCGTTTGCTATGCATTAAAAAATGCAATGTGAAGGACCGGGTTCTTCATCAGGTGCTGTATAAAAAAAAGGTCCAGGTGTAATTTATCAGACAAAATCACAGAGTCCCACTCATGGGCGTGGACATCAGAGAGGAGCAAATTAGACTGTTAACATGGAAAGAGCCCTGCCTTTAATCCGATTGTAGATATTAGGCAGGTTTCACACAGCCTATGTGTGCAACACATTGCTAAATCATCCATCAATCCATTTTCTATAGCGGGTAAGAGGTGTCATTGGACGAGAGGCGTTGTACCCCCTTCAGGTCGCCAGTCACTCACAGGGCTGACATATAGAGCACGTCAACCAGACACACTCACATTCACACCTACGGGCAAGTTATAGTGCTTTCACACTTGCAGAAAACTCCTGATATTTGCCAGAGGAGCTGTATGTGTGAACGAGAACAGCTGAATATTTCGTTTGAACTTCACCCAGGGTTTCTCCTGCCGGCCTCCTAGTATTTTTTCCACAACAAGTAAGTGAGTAAGTACTGTAAGTGAAGTTTATTTATATAGCACCTTTCAGGAACAGGGGTCACAAAGTGAAGCAATAAAGGATTGAGCAGAGACATTACAAACAGGCAGCTCCATAAAATCAAACATAAGTCCGAGTGGGCCGATGTGAGAATCTCGAGCCAATGGAAGGAGGGACTGACGTTTACATCCTGTAACTGATGCACGGTGCAGAGACTGTATGCACCAACGCATGCACAGGGAGAACATTTAAACTCCAGACAGAGGGGCTCTGCCTGACAGGGATTTGAAACAGGAACCTCCTCGCTGTGAGGCGACAGCGCTAACCACTGCACCACCATGCAGCGCAAATCAAAAATCATAATCAAGACTAAATCAATGTTGTTGAAATCCTTCCACCCTGAGGAAGATGTTTTAAAGGCTAATAGCCTGACTAGAATGAGGCGATATCAGAGGATAATATACAAATATAGGATGTATTGTCAGGAAATGTGTTTTTGAGCTTTAACACTGACTTGGGCACAAACAGTTAGGTATAGGATTGTTTGGACGTGTTTTGCTCGTAGCCTCAAGCAACTAGCCAAAGAAAGAGATGACGAACACAAGAGACATCTACAATGTTTGCTTCTCTCCAGCTACACAGCCTCTCTTATAAACATTTCCAACTGATGACTAATCATCATCAGAGTTCAAACAGCTTCCGCTAAAAACAACCACAGCTTTACCAGGCTTTCATTTTGAGTATGCAGGATTAACCACCTCATAGTGGTTAACCACCTCGCAGTAACAAACGATGTGCAACAAAAGGAAAATGACCGGGAAAAGTGCAATAATAGATGTGAAGATTTTACAGGTGCATCAGTTGATGTGAACAAATCTCCTATGTGCAATAATAACTTATGGAGGAAAAAACCTCTTAGGACAAGAATACATATTGTATAAAAATGTCCGTAGATTTTACGGTAAGAAACTGTCAAACCATGACAGAAAAAGACCGTAAACTCTAAAATGGTTAAATACAGTTTTTGTAACAGTGGAACACCGTAAATAAGAATAACAACCAAGAGTGTTAAATTTGCATACATATTGTGTAAAAAATACATCTTTATACTGTTAAAAATACTGACCATCATATTGATTACAGACATATACCGTAATATATATAACAGTCAGTACTGTAATTTTTGCATTTATGTTTTGTAAAAAATACATTTCATCACTGTAAAATTTTACTGTGAAATCAGTAGTACTAATGTCCGTCCACCGTTAAAGTAGAAACAATTATACCGTATTTTTTACAGTGAAATTCTGGCAACTACAGCTGACATAATCTCACCGTAAAAATACAGGTTTTTACCATAGAAATAAAAAGTATTTTTCTTTAAACCTTACATGAATATACCATACACATGACAAAAAAACCCTGTTGTTTTTACGGTAAAATACCGGCAGCTGTGGTTGCCAGAATTTCACCGTAATAAATACGGTATAACTTTTTCTACTTTTACAGTAAAAGTTGGAGTTTATTTCCATATTTTACCGTAAAAATACAGGTTTTTGCAATAGAAATAAACAGTATTTTGCCTTAAAGCTTACATGTATATACGGTTAAATTCTGGAAGCTGCCAGGATTTTCACCGTATAAATAACAGGTTTTTTTTGTCATGTGTATGGTATATTCATGTAAGGTTTAAAGCAAAATGCTGTTTATCTCTATGGTAAAAACCTGTATTTTTACGGTAAAATATGGAAATAAACTGCAACTTTTACTGTAAAAGTAGAAAAAGTTATACCGTATTTATTACGGTGAAATTCTGGCAACCACAGCTGCCGGTATTTTACCGTAAAAACAACAGGGTTTTTTTGTCATGTGTATGGTATATTCATGTAAGGTTTAAGGCAAAATACTGTTTATTTCTATGGTAAAAACCTGTATTTTTACGGTAAAATATGGAAATAACCCCGAACCTTTACTGTAAAAGTAGAAAAAGTTAAACCGTATTTATTACGGTGAAATTCTGGCAACCCAGCTGCCGGTATTTTACCGTAAAAATAACAGGGTTTTTTTTGTATTGTTTAAGGTATATTTGTGTTTATTTTATGGCAAAACTTTGTTTTTTTTCAAGGTAAAAAACATTTTTTTTACGGTAAAATATGGACTCAAACTCCAACCTTTACTGTAAAATCAACAGTACTTGTACCCTTTAACCGTAAAAGTAGAAAAGGTTGTACCATATTTCTTACGGTGAAATTCTGGCAACCACAGCTGCCGGTGATTTACCGTCAAAACAACAGTTTTTTTTTTACAGTGTATATTGTATAAAAATGTCAAGTTATTTAAAGGTTTAGTTGGGGGTTCGATCCCCAGCTCCTGCAGCTACATGTCCGATGTGTCTTTTGGCAAGACACTTAAGCCCAAGTTGCTCCGGCTGCTTCGTGGGCGGTGTAAGAATGAGTATGAATGGGATTAGTTAATATTGATGGAAACTTTACATAGCAGCCTCTACCATCAGTGTGTGAATGTGTAGGAGTGACCTGCTGTGTAAAAGCTCTTTGAGTTGTCAGAAGACTTGCTCATCGTCACTTTACAAGCTCAAGTCCATTTTACCATTTACATGGGAGTTCAGGAGGCTCCAGAGCAATTCATTTGCAGCAACCTCACAAGGATTTATTTATAGATCTTGGAACACCAAGAGGTGAAGTTTAGGAAACTCAAAAAGACTTTAAAAAGATCATAAAGATTGAAGCAGAAGAAGCTGTTTGTGCTCAGTTTTTTTCAGAGTAATCTAGAGACACAGGTGACAGGAACAATAAAAAAAAGTCATAATTCCTTGTCAACTTTTTTTCATCCTAAGCTATCAAACACATGGAGACTTTTAACACTTTTGCTACATCCATAACACAAGTCAACCTGAGCCATAGACATTACCGGTCCTTTTCATGACCCGGTGCATTTTAAGAATCATTCACAAGCCTACAGAGGTGTGCTGAAAGGCTTTCTGGTGCACACTCCAGTCTCATAGATCCATAAAGATAAAAGCAAATGCAACAGATGCATCCACCATTTATCATATCATACACACACACAGGAAATGCATGTTGAGCATGCAATAAGCCGTAGAGCAACTTTTTGTTTTGCTTCATCGTGAGCTTTCAGACAGTCTCAGCAGATGGCCGTTCATCATGAGTCTGGCTCTGCTCGAGGTTTCTGCCTCTCAAAAGACTTTTTTCCTTGCTACTGTAACTCTGCTGAATGTTGCAAAGTGCTCATGATGGATTCATGTTGGGTCTTTTCTAGATAATATCACAATGAGTAAGGTCTGGTACTTGCTCTTAAAGGAAGAATGCAAAACATTTTCATCCAGTAGATGTCGCCCTTGAGCACCAGCATTAAACCAAAACAAGCTGCTGTTTGGCGACACCTCCGCTATTCTGAAGCCTCCGCTCTCCTCCAGCGGCACACCTCCAAACCCTCTCCACTTGCGTTTTCATGAAGGAGTTATCATTAGAACGCACCATAATTAAACAACTTTGAGAGCGTGCGGTGGACAAAATTGTCCTCGCCTCGAGCTGAATTGTTGTGTTAGCAGGCTAATGTTAGCACTCTTTAGTTAGCTCGTAGCTTCATATTGCACATAAATTGACACGGACTGACTGTGATCTAAAGACACTTACGTGACATCCAAATAAGCAGTGAGTATGTTATCCTTCTTTTCTCTAGTCCTTGACTAAAACAGCTTTATACACAAGGGGAGGAGCCGGCCGTCCCGTCCATGTAAACATGATGTAAACACGGCTCGGACAACAGTCATGTGTACACACACAAGTTTTGACCTGGTGCATTTTAAGAAGCATTCACAAGCCTACAGAGGTGTGCTAAAAAGCCTTCTGGTGCACACTACTGTCTCAGATCCATAAAGATAAAAGCAAAGGCAACAGACGCATCCATTTATCATACACATACAGGAAATGGAAGAAATGTCTGAGCAGCTGTAGACTCCCCAGTCCCAGCTGTCTCTCTTGTTGCCTCACATTCACACAGACTGTAACTGAAGTACCTACTCCTCTCTAACCTTGTTATAAGTAAGAATGTGGCCCAAGTACAGGGGTCGTGTTGTGTGCTCCTTGCCTGAACACACAACACAACCCCTGGCTGTGTGTACAAATGCACAGCATATGTGCTGGTGCTGATTTGTACAATTTCACACACATGCTCATGCACACAGACACAGACTTCTCCTCAACCGCTCTAATTGAGTTTTTTGCACATGATGTTTGTGTCAGCTGATGCAACTCAGGTAAATGCATTCTATGTACTGACAAGTACCTTCAAAGAACCAGAAGCCAATATGCCTTGCGTTCCTGTGATGTTTTTAAATTGTCTGTTCCTGATGTTCGCACTGTGCTCGGAAAAAGAGCGTTTAGTTTTGCTGCTCCCTCCCTCTGCTTGGAACTTTCTCCAAAATGACTTGAAAATGGCCGACCTCGTTTTACTTGAAGCCTTTGGCTCGATCTTAAAAGACAAAAAACGCGAGACAATCGGACAGTCCCTGTGTTTCTAAGTTGTAATCTGTCATCACGACTCTGCACTTTATCTGTAAACCGATCTGCACATTGCAATTGTTTTTTTTCTCTTAACTTATTGTCTGTAAACTGTTTCTAAATCATGTACTATTTATTCTGACGTGTGCTGCTGCCCTCTTGGCCAGGTCACCCTTGTGAAAGAGATCTTGATCTCAATGGGTTAATTACCTGGTTAAATAAAATAAATAAAAAAGTATTATTCAATACCTAACGAATGCTCTTTACCAACAAAGATAGTTCCAAGCAACTTGACATCTCACACACTGGACACATTAAGCTGCATTAAGGTTTTTGTATAACTATAAATACAGACACAAACTCCAGGGCTTTGCCACTGAACTGAAGTACTAGAGTTAAATGTTTCATACACTCATATACATGTACGTACACACATTTACTGGTCATTCACTTCAGTTACTATGCAGCATGGACAGTATAAAACATGGTCTCAGCCATTGGTTTCTCAAGAGGCATTTTGAAGCTGATTGATGGCAGTCACAATATTAGAAATACCTCCTCATACATTTTCAGTTAGTCTAGTAACAGGGGAAAGAGTTGAAGGCCTTCAGCCCCCTGGCAAACAGCTACAACTCCTCCACCTGTCAGTCAACTTAGCCACGCCCCTTATCATGAACATGTATGAATAAGTATTAGGCAATAGAAAAGCGAAACATAGTAGTTAAAAAAAAAAAATTAACCCCCATGTGCCAAAAAAGAAACGAGCCACTGATACAAGTTTTTTTGTGCGTGTCAGGCTGTTAGCATGTGCTGTGTAAATGGGCATTTTAATATGAGACTTTATGGGCATTCCTTGGCATGAGCGTCCAGCCTCTAGTGGACACTTGAGGGACTGCAGATTTTTTCACTTCTGTATTGGCTTCATTATGCATCACTAGAGGTTTCTGTCGTTATGATCTGTGTATCTTCAGTGACCAAAGCTGCAAACAGGATTATCTTGAAATTATAAAATATTTGAAAAAATTATCGGCTTAGATTCATAAATTTCTTTAGATTGTCTAAAACAAAAACTACAGAGACTCTGGAGGGGAGCATCAGAGACTACCATGATTCCCCGCCAGCCTCAACGTCATCTTTTGTTGTTGTTTTGATTGAGAGCCCCCTGGTGGATGAATTTACATACTGTGCGTTTAAGAAACCCCCCCGTTTTCTTTAACTGTCATTTTTTATATACTTTATTAAACACACTCTGTTGTAGAGTCATGCTGCACAAACAGGATCCGGACATGCACTATTGGAGAGATGTCAGAGTGAGGGGGGCTGCTCAAGTGCACATGCTCAGCGCTCAGGAGGTGACCTGGCACCTCTCCAGCTATCACACCAATTTCCAGACTTGGTCCGCACCGGGACTTGAACCGCTGCCCCTCCGGTTCCCATCCCAAGTCCCTACAGACCATATGGACAGTACAATCACAGTACACAACAAGTAAATACATAACAAACACCATTTGAGACCATTTGAGACATCGTTTACAGACATGAATCAGAGTCACAACTAAAAAAGTTCATTAAAATATCTGACTGCTGCTGGAACAAACAAAGGAGCTTCTAAGTCTGAGGCATCACTAGTCGCTCCTTCCTCCGCACTGAAGGAGCGGCCATTAAAGTCCATTAAAAGCACGGTGCAAAGGAAAGAGGACACTAAGATTCCCTGATAAAAAAGAAGGTTCTTGCTAATGTCAAAGGATCGAAAGAGTCATTGTGCAAATGTGTCCAAAGTATCACATGAGCAGGGTCACAAAGCCAAACTGAAGACTCAAATCTTGGAAGACTGAATTGCACATTATGTCTTTAACAAGTTTATGTTTTCTTTCTGTTTCTATGTCTTTCTATATACTCCCTCCATACAGCTCCATCTCAAAGATTTCTCAATAAACTTTATGTTTGAAAGAAACTTTGACTTTACAGAGAACAGATTACGTCGAGCTCTTTGGGTGTAGATGATTGTAAAAGATTTGTTGACAGTTTCCTGTTAAGGATAAAAGTTTCGATCCCAGTTGCAGGCAACAAGCAATTAGCGCTAATATCCATCCATTATCCATCTTTGTAGTGAGCACTGTGGTTTTCTGTTTATCCTGTTCAAGTCAAACAGAAATTCTTCCCATGTATACTGTCTGACACCGCATAGTTGTTCCTCCCCTTTTAAAAGACGCACCCACCCACCAACCCAGACACCCACCCACTCCACTTACACACAGTGTCCCTCTGACACATATGCTCAGTGTAGGGTTGAGGACGATAAAAGCAGACCTGTGAGGCTCAGCTGAGTTGTCGACGTAGACTACTGGATATGAACAGGAGGAAAAGTGAGAGGAAAGCGAAGAGAAGGGGAAAATCTTAGTGGCAGACATTGGATACGAGGAGAGAAAAAGAAAAAGTCTTTGGAAAAATAGCGAGAAAGAGAAAGTCACAAGCCGACTGATTCCAGGAGTGAGTGAATTTACAGGAGCTGAGCAGAGCCGAGCCCAACAGAAGGATGTATCTCTGCCTCACACACAGACTCAGAAACAGCCCGGTAAGTCAACATAACAGTATGTGTGTGTGTGTGTGTGTGTGTGTGTGTGTGTGTGTGTGTGTGTGTGTGTGTGTGTGTGTGTGTGTGTGTGTGTGTGTGTGTGTGTGTGTGTGTGTGTGTGTGTGTGTGTGTGTGTGTGTGTGTGTGTGTGTGTGTGTGTGTGTGTGTGTGTGCTTGAAGGGTGTTGCTCTAAATTGAGTTTATATTACCTCCCAGTGTTCAAGGCTAGAGGTGTCAGCTTGCAGTATCAGACTGACAGACAAAGTTAGAGACGTGAGAGATGGGGGGGGGGCAAGCCGAGTTTGTCAAGGTGATGAAGTCAAACAAGTAAATAGTCCCAGAACAGAGAGCACTTTTTCAGCAGAGAGGCTGCAGAGCCATTTCCAGAGTTTACAGGAGGGATCCAGCGAGGCAGAGGGGATTAATCAGGCCTATAAGGCTGAGCAGGAACACAGAGAGCAAACAGAATGTGAAAACTAACAACCTTCATGTTTACCTTTGGGCAGGTTTTGCTTTAATACTATTTGTCCAACAAAGCAGACTCTTATGGACAAGCCAAACACCGACTTAATAAGCTATTTGAAAGGTCCCGTAGGCTCTTTACACTCCAAAGAATTTTACAGTCCATCATAAGTATGAAGAGGTCTCAACATAATATGCTTTGGTGTCGTTGTAAAGTACGTTTTAAGATTTCCAAAACTTGTCCTGGATTGTTCTTTCTACATATTAATACTTTATTGTCTAAAAGGACAAACCTGTAAGAAATCAATAAATCCAATTTGTTGTTTGTGTTTTTATATTTGAACAGAAGCCGTCGATGCCATGTGCAACATGCAAAAGCAACAGTTTGCAAAACAGATCAACTTTATCCAAGAAATAAGAGTGCAACATTATTTTTAGAGATGCAATGGCCGCTTCTTTTACGACTTTACCTGCAGAAAATGTATATTTTTTAAGAACTGAAAGCTGTCTGCTGAACCGACACGACACCACCCTGTTCAACTGTGATCTGTGAACATGTGATCAGAGACCAACGTTGGACCACACTGATAAGAATTAAGCAAAAGGAAATGTACGTTAGATAAGGTTTAAAGGCAAAATCAGACCCGCACAGGAACCTGAAAACCCCAGAGTATTTATCTGAAAAAGCGGAAAATGAGAAGAAGAGTATTTCACGGTCTCTAACTGGGTCGTGAGACATTTGAGTTCCAAAGTAATACAGTAGGTAGCAATGGTCACTGTTTGATGTTCCAGTACAAAAACCTTTGTGTGGAACAGGTTTTTGGGTGTGTCATGAATTAAGCCAGAAACTAAAAAGTGGCTTTTTACAGCCCAGCACCACTTCTGAGGCCTGATAGTTCATGTTAAACATAAGTTTTCATGTGAAATACAGAAATGCAGATGTAGTTGTGATTTCTGTGAGACTACATCCAACAACATATCCAGCTACATCCAACCCAGCTACGTTTTTCCACCACAAACCTTTTGCATTGATTCATACGTAAATGCAAAGAGGCCTATATGAAGACATCAACTACAAATGTAGCCCCCATAACAACAAGCAAAACTGCTGTCAGTCATTGTGATTTGCTTCTGTGATTTAACTATTTCCTACAAAGCATGCAGTCATGTCGTTTGCCTGTTTGCTCATCATGTCCTGCTCTCTGTCTATTTCTTTATTCACCTTTTCATTGCAATCAAAAGTGTTTACTTTACGAAAGCATACAGTTTATCCTCACTTGTTGACACGCAGAAAATAACTTTAATGTAAGCTGAGCAGTGTCATGAAGCACACTTTGATGTGGACTAATTCGTTGTTAAGGAACTGCTGTATGGTAACACCAAGCGTTGAAAAATAAGGCAAATTGTGGAAGGGCAAAATCCTGGTGTTAGGGTTTTGAGTTATTCATAGTTAGGGGCGTAGCTGACATGACTGACAGGTGGGCGCAGTGTAATGGTTCATCTAGAGGCTTAAAACCAGCCTCAGCTCCAGCTCTCAGCCTGTCGTTAGGTTGAATGAAAGTTAGGCTGAGACAGGATTTCCAACATGGCGGCTGCTGCTGATGAGCCTCCGGAGCCCCCTACAGTAACAGATGGGTGATGTCACTCACGCCTCGACGCCTTGCCCATTAATATTTACAGTGTATGGGTAACACCTGATATTTGCGATGACATTTGATGCGCACTGACATACTGAGGCCACCGCCAACAACTGCATCCTTCTTTTAACTGTGCAGGGGGCATTATTATCCGACAGCACAAGACTGATTTCATTAATCCTGACAGGAGAAGTCACAAGTTCAATGAAATCAGTCAGAGCCTCAATGCAAGACTGAAACATGGGCCTTATATTTTTACTCACAGATGTATCGTTAAAATGATGGGTTTGGCTGCAGTTCTACAAACTCACACAAATCTGTCAGCAGTCAGATGATTTCACAGGCTGAGAACAAAAAGAAAGGCTAGAAGAGAAAGTGTTTCAGAGTTAAAAAAGATCACCAAACACTCAAGAGGTTACAGGCTCACCTCTGGTTGATACTTTTTCCTTATCATGAGTTGTGCAGCCACATGCTGGCTGAGCACCAACTAACGTTACCTGCCCAATTACTACATTGTCAAATTTCAGGCGAACTCTATTTGGTTACTCACACTGATAGAGTCCTTCATCATTTGCATTTACTGTCTGCCTGTTTCCAACAGATTGCCTGACTGCTTGTGTTTCTTTGCCCAGTGGAAAATGTTGCAGTGATGTCACAGTGCTCCCACATCTCAGCAGTTATTTTGGTAGGCACAAAGTACAACCAGGGACAGCTGGTATGTCCCTGGTATGGACTTGTAGGGCTCACCCTCCTCTTTCTTATACAGTAAAGATGAGAAATGATTCTTTAAATAACTTGCAACAGATTGTTATAAATGTAGAAGGAAACTATCGCGCTTCAGCCACTCCATAAATGGAGGTCTGTGCTCTCCCTTAGACCTTCAAAATAATTCAGTGGACTCCTTTTCTCATGACAGGATTCAAAGAAAGTAATGAAGCACACAAATCACTTCAGGCACATTTAATAGAATATAGGAACCTAGAGTGGCAACCAAAGTTTATATTTACAAGAAAAACATGTAATATCTCTAAATGAGCTTCTTTGCGACAGCCCAAGCACTGAAGCATCCTCCTCCATTCACTTCATCGAAAATGAGTGACAGGTATCAGAGCCCGCCCCCTTCATGTAGCGATCATTTGGGAAAACTTCATTCAGCCCACAGGACACAAACTTTTGACCAATGACACAACTGTAGCATTAGACTGTAGATATGCTAAGAAGCTGACTTAGCATTTATTTATTTATGAAACGATCAATTTTACAAGACATTGTTAAGTAATATAGATTGTTTCTTAAGTTAAAATAACCGGGCTATGCTATTTCTGTTAGCCTGTTAAAGGCAAACTCAATTATGTGTTAGCATCAAGCTAATGAACTAAGATCCCTTCTCACAGCTTCATCCGTGAGAAATGGCACCTCCCCCTGGAGAATAATGCACCAGCCGCCTGTGGTTATAACATTTAACAACAATAACATTATTTTAACATTAAAGATGGCACACATCAGAGAAATACGACTAGGCCGTCTGTCGTAAACCACAATCATTCTTAGATGAATCACAACTTCTGCCATCAAACCTCCTTTTTCCTCCTCTATGAAATCATTCTCTGGTTTCTTTTGAACTCAGGAAGGTTTCATTTAAAAAAGACAGTTTAGTCTGTGTGTCCCAGACCGGCTGCTGGAGGCATCTAAGCTTAAAGACTGTAAGAATCAACTCACATTGAGTAGGCATGTGGTACCGCAACCTAAATAACAGAAATATTCCACATGCCTGAAATATTACACCTCAACAACCGATACCACCACAGTATGTAGAGCACCAAAACCTATGAAACAGTGGTACATTACAGCAGCATAAGGACCTACTTAGGCAGTTCTCAAATTTAGTGAGGTAGGTAGCATGTAATCTGTTCAGTCTGCTTCAAACCACAGTGGAAAAGTTAGACATTTGTTTACAATGCTCAATGGCGAGGGAAGCAGAGGTTATAAGCAAAGATTGCACGTGAGAAAAAAGCTTTTTATTTGACTCCCCTGCTGTTCAGGGACTTTGTTCAGAATCCAGTTCTTTTCTTTACAACGTGGTAAGCTGAACTCGTGTGTATTGTCTGCTGAAGTGTCGGTCGTACACATGTTGGTGCGGTGATCTGGCCTCTTTTTGTTTTCGAGCATAAAGAACAATATGAACGCCGGAGCATTGGTGTCGGTCAATGTGTGCGACTCAAGATTATGTTCCCACTCTTAAGAATCACAAACGGCAGCTCATGAGAAAGAGTCTCATATTCTAAGCTGCCCCACTTTCATTATTTTGTGCCCCATGAGTTCATCGGCTTTTGTTATCTTCAGGCCATCTGAATTTGTGTCATAGAAGGTCTGTGGTCATTTGCCTATCTGTGTTACAGTCTGCATGGACCGCTGTAAGTTAACAAGATAGCAGGCTGCCACATGCCTGAACATTCACAGTCAACTACTACTGCAGTCATCGGTGTACAACATTAGCTTTCTCTCAATTTACACACAATTTTTTAACATGCTATCAAAAAGTATTTAAGTCAATAAATCAATCAGTCATAATTAATCAATGAGATCCCATGAGCAAGCTGTTGTTACAGAGAAACCTAACGTTGTCTGCAGATGTAAAGTAAAGTGAATGCTTAGTTTCGAGTGAATACACACGTGTGAATGTGTCTGCGGGGCATGCATGTTTGTTTACATGCAGCTTCATGAAGCGTAACTCCAGTTTTAAGTGCCATCAGACTAGCTGCTGGGCTACCAACACTTTGTTTACATCACATCCCTGTGGTGGTTTGCTGCTTAAAACTAGGGTAATATGAGATGTTGTGAAAATAGTGAACTCTACGAGTTTCCTGCAAAAACATTACGTTGGGTGTTACTTCTACTCTTCAAATGAATTCTTACGTGTGACTGTTGCATATTTGAAACACGGCACATCATGTGCACCAATACAGAGGCTGTACCATTAGTGACTGCAAACAGAGCTGGCCAATCGGAGGAAAGTTGGAACGAGGGGAGGGGGCTTAAATAGACAGCAGTTTTTGAGCTTCACATCTCACAACGCTACTCTATACTGTAGGTGTCCCACACTGACATGATGAATGTTGAAAGTGAGTATAATAGATCTCCTTTAACAAGAGCGTCTTGGTGTGTGGATATTTTTTGCTTCTTTATGCCTGTTCAGTTTAGATCCAGCACCCACTAAGGGATGTGTCTTTTTTTTTTTTTTTGGATTAAGAATTGTTTTATGAATTAATTTCCCCACTAAGTATGTGTGTGCAAAAACAGGAACCAATAGCATTTATTTACCATTTCTTTATCCACCAATAATATCAATCTATAAGATTTGACTGTGAATATTTTGTTTAACTTTAAAAAGGAACACAGGGTTAGGGTTAGAGTGGCAATGTTAAATCTTCTTGTGTTTTTTTCTTTAAGGACTCAAAGAGACGATGAATGTCCAAAGTCTCAGTTTAGTTCTAATGAAAGGAAATGTACCACATGCCACTAATCATAGTGTAGCATTTTGGCTTGGCACCTGGGAGTAGCAGTACTTATATCATACCAACATGACGATGTCTTGATAGATATATTATATCATACTGTATAAAGAAGGAGGAAACAGAAACCTCAGTTCCTGTTTGTTTAGAAGAATGACCCTCTAAAACTCAAATCAACAGGTAACGGCAAAGTTTTTCTTCTGACTTGATTTCACGTTGAATACTTTCTTTTAAGAATGTAGAATTATCAGCTGGTCATACATGAATATGTACAGATCACTTGTTGACATGAACAAATGCTTGACACTTGATCTTCTCATGGCATGTTTGGTCACAAGACCTATGGGTGTCACGGCTTTGGCCACATGTTGTCAGAGCTCTCCATTGTTGGCTGACCCCACTGTTCACTCAAAATATGCTGCTGTGGAAATATGTGTTCAGCCCATTGTGTGGCAACATTGTGCAGACGTCAGCAGCTTCTCTGCTCAAGCTCTGTCAGGCTAAAGCCCCTCTTTTATAGGTGTTTGTGCTGGGTTGGCACTTACATTCACATTACCCTGCATGTAGTTAAAGACAGTTAGCCAAAATAGTTGACAACATGCTCAATACACAATAATGATTTTGCTGTCATGGGCCAGTCTATTTCTGTGAACTGCTGTGCCAGTTTTGACAGTAAAAGTGTTATATGTCCTGGTTTTAAATAGTCCCTGTCCCGGTTTTAGTCAACCAAAACACTACACCATGCAATACTGATTCATCGGTCTATATGTCAATTAATGTTGTTGCCAAGGCTGTTGCTGTTTAAACCAATAGAAAGCCTCACTAATGCAAGACAAGTCAAAGTTCAACACTGATTTGTCTGTACTAACAGGACCTGCTGCGTAGTGACAGGTAGGCTAGCTGTCGTGCTGAAAAGGAAGTTGGCGTTTTCCAAAGAGCTCCAGGAGAGTTACAGCTTCCTTCAAAAAGATCCAGCCATATTAAAACGAGCAAACACAAACGGTGGGTTCAGGGTGGAAGTAGCACTTAAGCGATCTACTTCAGTGAGGCAAACGCCGCTGACAACTCATTTAAACGGGCTACTCAGGAGGAAACCTCTACCAACCACCTTGTGTGATCAGTGCAGGTCACCAATCTGTTTATCAATACATGTGGGTGTGCTGCAAAATTAAAGTGTCCTGATTTGGAGGTTTGAAAATATGGTCACCCTGTGACTAAGGGAAAGGAATCGTGTCCTAGCATTAGCAACAGCTCTCTGGAAAATATGGGTAGCCCTATATGAGACAAACCATGCAGAAGGGTGCTAAGGGCATGTTTGTGGTTGGTTGGTTGGATGGATAGATGGATGGATATGTTCTTTATTGATCCTAAACTGGGAAATTGTGGTAAAGGTGAGGACGCTCAGTGCTGAAAAAAAAAAACTGCATTGGTTTTGTACAGTAAAGAGGTGCTGCCAGCACAAAAACCGCTATAAGTGGACGCATGGCCCAAAGTTGCTGATGAAAGATGTTGACTCAGCTTTACAGTTAGTTATTTGAGAACAAAAAGGGTGTGGAAAGGTTAACTTCTACAATAACAGTTAGCTTTTCTACTGTAGTCTCCATCTTCTGTCATCACTGAATAAACATCAGACAAACTGGCAACTCAGCAATTGACTTTGTAGGAGTTTGTTGGGGTTAACCCCCAATGGAAAGCAGGTTAGACGCGGGACTCACATGTCTCAAAGGAAATAGGGAAGACATCGGGGGTGACATGTCTCACATCAACAGGGCATCAGAGCACGTCTGGACAAAGAGGACGCCAGGTACCTTCACTATGTGAACAGTGCCATTGTTCAGCACTGATAGTGATAGAAGAAAGAGCATGGCCTCGTAACTTTGTATTTTATGGTTATACTTGATTAGTTTTACAGTAGTTAGTTGGCGTGATTAACAGTATACCTGTATTATTGTTGTAAAAATACAACAACGTTTGAATCTAGTTTAAGCCTATGTGAGATATGTAGGTGTGACTCCGACTTCCCTAACCCTGTTCCCCGGGAAACTTACATTTCTGACTTTATTGTTGCACTGACCTAAGTATCTGTAAAGCAGTGATATGAATAGAAACATGCTATTTCTTAGATAGATAGGATAAGGACTGTGCTTATATGTCCCCTCTCCACTGTTCAGACCACTTAAAGTGCTTGACACTACATATCACATACACTCTCTTTCACATACACTGGTGGTAGAGGCTGCTATGCAAAGAACCCATCTGTCTATCAGGATTAAACCAAACTTGTACACACACACACACACACACACACACACGCACGCACGCACGCACGCACGCACGCACGCACGCACGCACGCACGCACACACACACACACACACGGACTGCTATCCCTTCAGGAGCAACTTTGGGTTCAGCGTCTTGCCCCAGGACAAATGATCAAGTAGTCTCTTGGAGCCAGGCATCAAACTCCTAACCTTCATATTAGAAGACCACCCTCTCCACAACTGAGCCCAAACTCTAGTGAACCACGATGTGGTCATGTGTGAGTGTGTCGAGTGCACAATTATCAGCTGTTGGGAGGATGAATAACGTCTGGCAGATAACCATTTCCTAAAATCTGTTTCCTCATAGCAGATGTGCCTTTGCAATCAGGGTCAACTTTCTCTCTTTAATGAGCCTACTATGGCTCCTATTCAGTGTGTATATTTTAATGCAGTAAAATAAGACAACACATGCTGAGGCCTCATAAGTACTTCTAATGATGAATATTTGAACTCACAGTTGTGAGTGCAACACAGCTTTTTTCGGCACATACATACTTGGCATAACATGATAACAAAAAAATGCCTAAGATAGCAGCAAACTCAACTAAGTTTGCAGCCAAAGATGCACGAAAAATGCATCTGAGCCTCCAATAAAGCAATCATTAATAAAGAAGTGAAAACTAGAAAATGGAACTACAAAGTGCATGGAAACATATTTTCTGTAGATTATTAATGCAGACTTTCTTATGAAACCTTTATACAAATAGTCCATCAGAGCACAGTTGTATGATAGGAATGTGCTCTACAGTCCTGTAGCACTGGCCATGCCTGTAGAAGTAGAAGCCTTAAGGACAAAGGACAAACTTATGAACTAAAAATATAAGAAACTCAGGACTTACACAGGCATGAAATCTCTATCCAAACATTTTTCTTTGTACCTCCCCCAGATGTGGAATGTGTTACAAATTTAATTCAGTCAGCAAAAGTCTGCAGCAGAAATATCATAGCGAGGAGACACACCAAAATATCCCTGTCATACGATTAAACACTTAAATCTCCAAAACCCTTTTCCTGTGTGCTGATAACTGACACAGATATCCTGCAGGACTCTTAAATACTATAAAGAACATAACATATAAGAAACTGAGACCTTTTAGACCCAAAAGATGAACATTATACCAATAGGCCTGCTATACTTAAATAACCCAGCCTTGAATATCGAAGGGAAATCTCAAAACTATTTGACCTGCAATTAGTGACACAACAATAGAGCGAGACTAGATATTGGGCGTAAGAGTGACATCCAACTGAAGCCAACACCCCACACACATGAACAGCTCTCACAGCTCTCACACAACACACCGCCCAGGGGGGTAAACGAGTGGTTACCTGCCGCGCGAATGTGACGTGGTGACGCAAGCACCGCCAGCAGCGAATCCAACATGCATGCACACAGTTGAGGATAGTTGAACGGTGACCACTGCCAGGAATCACGTCCAGGTGATGGCTGAGTTATAGCCAACTTAAAAGTCTTCATCTCCGTGAAACTCGAATCTGATACCCGTCCTTCGGTGAGTTGCACATTTCGTTGTTGCTGTTTTCTGCGGGTGCTCAATTAATCCCGCTACTACACTGAGTGTGTCGCTTTAAAACAGGTGGTGGACTCCGTATACCTATTTTATGTTCCCTTTTAAATCACTTTTCACCCACGCGCCCTGCACCACAAAGCATCCACGAGGAGAAAGTAGTGCAGTTTGTGTCTGACTTCACTGCATGAAGTCTACGCGGCGTCACATAGGAAGGGGGATGGGAGGGGGGTCAACACACTCTAACTCACCTGTGTATCCTCACACCTTAGATTGTTTTTTATTATTTGATAAAGCACATTCGGTTTGGTAAGAAGTAACCTGGTTGTCATAGCCTGCTTTTTCACCTGCTTCATTTTGCGCAGCATTTACCTGTTAAATGCGCCTACTACAACACAGTCAGGGATTAACCCCCAACCCCTGCCTTCCTCCACACCTGATAACATTCAGCCATCCGTTTTATGTGGGTGTTTACATGGTGTGGATTTGCATAGCACTCAACAAACAGATAGCCTAACTTAAGTGTCTAGTGGAGGCAGAATAATTGGCTGAAAAGGCGTACAACACAAAGACAGGACCAGCAGCAAATCAAAGCGGAGTCA
Source organism: Tautogolabrus adspersus (assembly GCA_020745685.1). Classification (NCBI taxonomy): domain Eukaryota; kingdom Metazoa; phylum Chordata; class Actinopteri; order Labriformes; family Labridae; genus Tautogolabrus; species Tautogolabrus adspersus. The sequence goes on from CM036536.1 coordinate 30,461,991, forward strand.
GAGGAATGTAGCCTATTGTCCTAACTCTGTCTACAATGAATAGAGAGAATCATTATGAGTAATGTAGCCTCACCCAGAGGATGTGTTGTGTTTGCATGTGTTGTTTTTGTATGTGAAAATGCATCTGATTGTCATTCTTTATACTTTATGTGTTTTCTTTGAGTAATTAACCAGATTTTTATTGGTCCCACATAAGAAGTGAGAAAATATTCAGCGTTTTTTTTCTAGGAGCCAAAAGTGACATCTTGTATTAGCAGGCTGAAACCCACAGAAATGTGAAAACAAAGAATAAATCCAGACTAAAAGACATAAATAATCATATTTATAGAGGCTGGGACCTGACAGTTTCTTATTGATTTGGGGGATGACTGAAGTGATCCATTAATTTGCTCTGATAATCAACCAATACAGTTGGCAATTCATTTAAATAATGTACCAACTACTTTTTTCTTTTTCTTTAAAGGGGACATATTGTGAAAATCCACTTTGACAGTGTTTTTGAACATATATTTGGGTAACCTGAGTGTCTACCGACCCACACAATTTGAAATAAATCCACCCAGTCCTTTGTTTGTGGTCTGCATAAGTCTTACAACACAGAGAAAAATGTTCCGTTTCAAATTTTCTCAGTTTGTGACATCACAAGTTGGATTCTGGTAAAAAAAAAATAAATACCCTCCTTTCCCCTGGTTTCTCCACCCATGGACTCCACCCCCAGCCTAGAGCAAAACTTATGCACAGGTCTGCCATTTTTATTCTCTCTAGCGAAGGAGTGATGTCTTATGGGAAAACTCAGGGGGGGCTCATTGCATTTAAAGAGACACACACAACAAAATGGAGCGTTCTGAGAGAGCTGGTTTATACAGGCTCACAAACCTCCTCTGGTGCTTGATTCATGCTATATTTTGACCACAGCACAGATGTTTCATTTAGACCACAGGTTTGAAAAGGTGGAAAAGGGGGGATAATATGACCTTTTTATGTTTTGTTCCCTCTTAAATCTGTTGTCAAAGCTTGTCTAATCTTGTGTCTCCGCTCCTCAGGTCCCACGTATTTCTGTGACACAGTAACCCAGAATAAAGGAGGAACAAGGGAAGTGGAGTAGCAGGGCAAAACTAACCAGGGGTCCTCGGGATAGAAGACCCAAGCCTATATTGAGTTTCTTGATCTGGAGGAGGGACACTGAACTTTACCCGGGGCTTTTTGCAGCCTGACTCACTCACTATGAGGGAGTCGAGCCTTTGCTCTACACAGCAGAGGAAGACCAGTGACGGTGCACCCAGATTGCAGAAGAGCCTGACAAAAGCCTACTGGACTTGACAACATCAAAACAGAAAAACCAGTTTGGTGGAAAGGAGGGGGAGAGGAAAGAGGATACGTGTGAGACGAGACAGACGACAGACGGTGAAGCAGATGAGATATTATTGAAGACGATTGGATAGATGAAAGGAACGGCAGATGTTTGAGTCAAACGAGGAGTCAAGCTTGACCGTGAATGGAGGCAGAGATGAAATAACAGACTGTACCATCAGAAAAAAGTGGAGACGGGTAAGACAGACTCAGAAATAGATCCAGAAGAGTACAATTCTGGATCAAGAGGATACATGCCAACAGTATTTAAAGAGCAGCAAAAATAAGAATTAGTCGCAATGTTCATGAACTTCCGCCGAATCCATAAGTGCCAGTGTGTGCAGCTGCTCACCACCGGCCTGGTCCTGTGTGTGGTGATGGTTTGCTGGGAGGAGCTGGACCACCACGTTGTCAGCCACATGAGGTCCTACACCTACCGCTACCTGGACAACAGCTACGACTTTGTCAATTCTTCCTTCGTCATCACCACCAATGATCAAAAAAGAAAGAATGGCGCCAACAGCATTGATGGTTTGGGGAGCTACCCTTACCTGATCAACCACCCGGACAAGTGTGGAGTTGTTGACAGAGAAGGGAAAAGATTTGATGAGGTCCTCCTGCTTTTGTTTGTGAAATCTTCACCGGAGAACTTTGAGCGGCGACAGGCCATCAGAGACACGTGGGGGAACGAGAGCTTTGTTTGGTCAGAACTGGGGGCCAGCGTGAAGTTGTTGTTCGCCCTTGGTGTGCACCCTGAGGTGGGGCACAGATCCAGGGTGCAGAGTGCGCTCATGCAGGAGGACGAGAAGTATGGCGACCTGATTCAGCAGGACTTTTTGGACACGTTCCACAACCTGACTACCAAACTAATTATGCAGTTCCACTGGGGCTACAGGTACTGCTCTCAGGCACACTTCTTCATGACGGCTGATGACGACATCTTCATCCACATGCCCAATTTGGTTAGGTACCTGCGGCAGCTCCTGGGTAGTCAATCAGGGGCTAAGGACCTTTGGGTGGGGCATGTACACAGAGGAGCCCCTCCAATTCGCTGGAAAGAAAGCAAGTACCACGTACCGTATGACCTGTACCCCTGGCCAGCCTACCCAGACTACACTGCAGGAGCCGGGTACGTCGTTTCAGGGGATGTCGCTGCTAAGATCTACCAGGCGACGTTGATGCTGAACTCCTCCATGTACATCGACGACGTCTTCATGGGGATTTGTGCCAAGGCCATGGGCGTCTCTCCCCAGGAGCATGTGTTCTTTTCAGGGGAGGCCAAGGCTCCGTACCACCCCTGCATCTACGATCAAATGATCACATCGCACGGTCATGCCACAGATGTGCGATCTCTATGGCGGGCAGCAACAAATCCTGCAGTGTACAGCCACTCCAGAGGATTTGTGGGTAATTTGTACTGTACAGCAGTGAAAGTGATGCTTCTTTGTCGGCCATTTTCTGAAAACACTTACTACTGTATGGCCGCTTTTACATAATTCCTGTCCCATGAAGACACCGGGCGTAATGAGAACTTACAGTACCACACAAACAAAAGATGGTACCTTACACAAACATTTTTTTCTCATTATATTTAACATTATATTTCACCATTTGTTGACTGTATTTGCTATTTTGTAATAAAGAACACAGCTGTTCTGTAAAGCAAAGAGATCCCGGTTTTTAATTTATTTAACACAGTCTGGAGAGTCTTAAGCTGACATCTAAGTTACCTTTCAGAAAGAGAATTATTAACTCTGGTGACACTGAAGGAAAATATCAAATGACGTCACTTTTAGAGCTGAATGTAGCTCTTTAGATCTTTGCTATGATTTCTTTTTCAAATTGAATCTACTTGTGAGGAATATATGACCAAAGGTGTGCAAAGGCAGCCACAAAGGTTTGATGGAAGATACTGTTTTCTCAGACTCAAACTACAAAGCTCTTTCTTCAAAATGTGTATTCTTATAAAGGGTTCTTCTTTAAAAATCCTTTAGATTAGACTAATCAAGCGGCAACCTCCAGTGTTGAAAAATGAGGCCAATGCAGAAGTGGAGAAAACCTGCAATTCATTGAGTGTCCACTAGAGGCTGGCTGCAAAAGCCCAGAAAGTCACATGCACACCCATTCTAAAATGTCAATTTTTACAGCAGAAATAAACAGCTTTACAGCCTGGTTCAAAAAACACATTTGGCGTAAAAAGCTTCTCAATGACTTTTTAGTAAGTCATCCACTTTCACTGTATTAAGGTAAAGAGTATTTCATACCAAGAGGCATGGCGGATTTGACTGATGGAAGAGGGCATTGTAGTTTTTGTTAGTTTGAGATCTTATTTCCAATATATTGACAACCATAGATGAGATCAAAAGTCCCCCACGAACCAATGGGTCCAAATCTGTTAATATTAAAGGATGAAGCATGAGTGACATCAGCCATCTGTTACTGCAGGGGGCTCTGGAGGCTCATCGACAGCAGCCGCCATGCTGGAAATCCTGTCTCAGCCTAACTTTCAGTCTGCCTAACGACAGGCTGAGAGCTGGAGCTGAGGCGGGTTTAAAGCCTCTTGAAGAACAGTTAAATCACGCCCACCTGTCAATCATCATCTACACGCCTAAATATGGATAACACATTTCGATCATAAAAGCAAAACGGAGCCGTTTAAAAAAAGTTTCCCCGTACAGTGTGTGCCAGTGATGACAATAACTAATCAGACCTATTCAGTTGTTTGTACCAGGCTGTTAACATGTTAATTTATGCTGTAAAAACAGACTTTTTGCCTGTTGTGTTTATGTGACTTCTGAGGCCTGTACTACGAAGCAGGATTTGGGGTTAGCGAGGTAACTTAAGGGTTAACCCTGGGTTTTCAGTCCTACGAGGGTCGTTCACTTTTTACCTGGGTATATCACCACGGTAACTTACGCTGCACGCCTAACCTGCTCCGGTGCAGGTTATGTTGGAGATAGGAGATCAACCTGTGAAAATCTCCACCCACTGACCAATCAGATCTTTTGATCGTGGAGCTCCCGGAGCTGATCGAGAGAGGGGGGAGGACACTTCATGTGTCCCGTATGATTTTACATTATAGTCCGTTAAGTTAATGATTATTTTTCACTGATATACGCTATATCGTCCTTCATCCTTCCTAGTTGTGTTTTTAAGATACACAATTACGAATAGCTTCTTATAGCCTATCTTTGAATTATATCTTAATATTAATTTTTTAATGTCTCCATGCCGCTCTGTTTGTGATCGTCAGAGCTGCAGCTTCTCAAACTGTTCTACTCTCCACATGAAAGAGTCAGAGCAACAGTTCAGAGAAGAAACAGGAGTTATAATGGTCAGTTCTCAGGTGAACTAACGATGGAACAAATATAATAAGTCGCAGTTTGGACGTTAATACTCGCCGTTTTTTCTTTTTTATGCCATTTGTTGCTGCAGCTTTGTAACTTTAGTCTTTGGGAGCCTGTTTGTCTTAAACGTATTTATATTGTTAATAGTATAGTTTGATCAGAGTTTTTAGATATGACGATCTGCTGACGGCAGACGCAGTTATGATTGTGATAGGTTAAATGAAGATAACTCCGCCCTTTTATGTGAACGCGCTCTTGGTAACTCCGGGTTTACCTATCAGGTTGATAACCAGCTTCGTAGGACTGTTAAGCACGACCTCTTATGTTAGGGTTAGTGAAGCCAGATCACCCAAAGAGACCCTGGGTCTTTTTAACTCGATTCGTAGTACAGGCCTCTGGTGTTCCTGGAGTCAGCCTCAAGCTGACACTCGAAAAAGTGCAGGATAATGCACTTCTGCATTGGCTTCATTTGTCAAGACCAGAGTTTGCCGCTTGGATCAACTCCTTTACAGTCTTATGTTTATAATCTGGCAGAGTTTAACCCTTAAAGGCTAGAATTAAAGCTATCCTTGATGGCTTTTTGTCAGAAACTGCCAAACATTTAAAATCATTTTATATCAGATCATTTAAAAGCACAATTCAAATTTCCATCTGTGGAAACAAGTTAAAGATCCCATTATCAATGATGCAGACTAAACGAGTCATAGCTACAGTTAAAAAAAAAAGGGCAGAACATTTGACAAGTTTAGCATGTCATCTGTATCATCAGACTCACTGTGACTTCTTAGTTAAGTCTCAACAACAAACTTAAAGAAGTGACGTTTGATCAAAACAGTTCAGGTACAATATCCATTTTATTCAGTTTATAATGAATCAATCTATTGGCCAAATAGACAGAAAAATAAGAGGCATTAGTACTTTGAATATTACTAACTTTTTAATTGTACGAAGAAAAAGAAACGCGTGCTCAGATTTCCTGTTGAACCTTCTCCATTGAAGACACTTTTCTGATTTTAAAAATGGTAAAGTGAATATCTTTGAGACTTTGGACTGCTGCTCAGACCAAATAAGACTTTGTTTAGTTTTGGTCTGCTGAGACTGACTCACGGCCATTTCGCTAACAAAGTGCAAAGTGATTTTCGACTGAGACACCAGTAGCGCTACATCCTGTCCGACTCTGAGTTAAATGTTCCCAGATGACTGAGTTTACACTCAGAGGTACGGACAGAACAAAATGTAGAAAATGTTTGGGGAAAAGTCAAAGGCAGTTTCATTCTCACATCTCCGGAAAAAAACATGCCTGTTTTCTACCATCAGATTTGAAAAACGTGAGTTTCTCAATTCTCCATTCTGTTTCCTGTTGTTGACCACATTCTGTGCACTCACCCCCAAACCCCCCAACCCCCCATCCCATGGACCTCGTTTTCCTCTGACTCTCTTCTTCTTTTTCTCACCACAACTGCTTTGCCGTATCCTGTTGACTTGTGGTTTTTATAAAAAAAACGATCTGAGTCAGGCTGGATTACCAGGAGCTTACAGGGTTGTCAGCATCATCATGACTTTATAAGGAACCTTTCTTACAGCTCAGGGAGCTCATTTGTGGATCCCCCAAAGGAAAGCCGGCAGCATGAAACTAGGAATAAAGTTATGTATTCAATAAGTTATCCTGCACTTAAATGTTGATAGATTTATTTTTAAGATTTTTTTGATTGCTTTTTGCCTTTATTTGATAACGACAGGGGGTAGAGTTGGAAACCGGGCAGACAGTGTGGGGAATGACATTCGGGAAAGGAGCCACAGGTCGGACTTGAACCCGGGCCACCTGCATCGAGTACTACAGCCTCTATACATAACGGCGCGACCTAACCGCAAGGTCATCTGCTGTTGATATATTTTTAATTTGGTTTGATCTAAGATACACATCCTGAAGTGTTGCCTTGTGAGGCAGCTCAGTGTGTAGTCACGTTTTGTTATTCACATACAGGTAGGTACTGGCTCTACGGGCTCAGCTGTACACACAAACATATAGTACAAACTTCCTGAATGTCCAATGTGCAAAATTACAAGCCTAATATGAAGACTTGAAGGCTACAGTGTGAATACACTTAAGATGTACTCTTCAGAGACCTTATAGCTGTCAAAATGTACTCTTTAGTGTCCTCAGTGTTTCCCCTACCATTATATTAGGGGGGCGCCCCACCCCCCCCAACAGCACCCCCCGTCCTCCCTTGAAGGTCAAGTTAATTTGGTTAAGTGTATTTTCTATATAGCACCAGATCACAACAGAAGTCATTTAAGGATACAGTTCCTATAGAACAGGTCTATACCATGTCCTTTTATTAAACAAACTAAATGGCCTTATGTTATTTATCTAATTTACACTACGGCATGTCATTTCTGTCTCTACATGGTCGCGCGTTTATAATTCTCCTTTGCTCTCTGTAATGCGCACACACACACACACACAAACACACACACACACGTACACACACACACACGTACACGTGCCCTTGCACACACATAGTCACGTGCGCACACACACACACACAGACATGTGCACACACACACACAGACACGTGCGCACACACACACAGGTGAGCACACTATGGGGGGTGGATCCATTCTAAATTCATGCGCACCAGTCACTCAAACGCCTACCCTGCGCCTGCAAAGACCTCTGCGATCTGACCAACGTCTGACACTACACCTACAATTTCCATAGACTTATAATGGTTACACGGGCACAATGCACAAGTCGCGTCCACATGTGTGTATGATGTGCCTTAACACGTTAACACGTTAACACGTTCGCTGACGCCACACCTAACGCCACACTTTAAAGTGTATGCACACACACGCCACACCTGGGTGACACCTAACAAAAAAAAATATGTTAGTAACAAGTAGAAGCAGGTGTGGCGTGAGTGAAGCTACAGTGGTCAGGCGCGCTTCACTATCGAGCATCGTCTACGTTTGTTTAGGATTTATAAAGGGGTAAATTAAAGGGATATTTTTCCTGTAGGCCTAATTAAAACGCAACGCACCATGTTTAATTACTTACCCAGATAGCAAACAATCATTGAAACAATGCGTTTTAATTAGGCCTACAAGAAAAATATCCCTTTAATTTACCCCTTTATAAATCCTAAACAAACTAAAAGTCACAAACAAACGAAATATACATTATGAGACACGAAAGTTCAGTTTAAATGGTCTTTTAGTCTCTTTTTAATCTAAAACAAATAATCCAACGCGGCCGTTCGCTCCTCCAAAATAAACTCAGTTCGTCCCAAAAAAAGTAACCGAAGAAATCCAACAAGAAGTCCCTCGATCGCTGCTATACCAGAAAGAAAGAGAAAAAGATCTCATGGGGAATCATGAGGATGAATATCCCGGTCAATCGGACCTTCTTTGTTTCATGCGTCGCCGGAGAGGAGACGCAGAAGGGAATCTGATCATATTCACATTACTGAATCCTGTTTGACAGAAAACGAGTTATAGTTTAGTTATATTCTTAAACATATAACACAATATAAACATTTACTTTGAATATTTAATAAGAAACGGTGACTATCCTGTTATTTCTCTGGATAAGCCTTAGAAGAGCGCAGAGAGAGAGAGAGAGAGAGGGGTTCGCTAGAAAAACTCTCAGGCGTAGGAGCACACGTCGTGACATACTGCTTCGCACATACTCGCTGCACTGCACAACTTACTGAGCTGCACGCGCGTACACGCCTAAGCGCCTAACCATTTTTTCTAAGTGTTACATGTCACGTAGACGGTGCTCGATAGTGAAGCGCGCCTGACCACTGTAGCTTCACTCACGCCACACCTGCCACTACACCTAACTACTTTAATTAGGTAAGTTTAGTGCAAGTTAGGCAGGCAGGTACACGTGTGAGTGACTGGTGCGCATGATTTTAGAATGGATTCACCCGCCATAAGCACACTCCCACCAGCGGACAGAGAGTGCGCGTCAGAAAATAGTCGCTTCAACCACCTGAAAAGCAGACATAAATATCTGCATTTTTTAAACGATACACTGCAGTGAGAAAAGCTGCACACTTTACGGATAATTGTCATAAAAAGAAATGTTCTGATGTTTAATTCAATGTACCGTTCAAATAATTGTTCAGTTGTGATATAGACTGCTGTCATTAAAAGAAACAATGTGCTCTTCAGTGTCCTTATATCTGTCAACATGTGCTCTTCAGTGTCCTTATATCTGTCAACATGTGCTCTTCAGTGTCCTTATATCTGTCAACATGTGCTCTTCAGTGTCCTTATATCTGTCAACATGTGCTCTTCAGTGTCCTTATATCTGTCAACATGTGCTCTTCAGTGTCCTTATATCTGTCAACATGTACTCTTCAGTGTCCTTATATCTGTCAACATGTGCTCTTCAGTGTCCTTATATCTGTCAACATGTGCTCTTCAGTGTCCTTATATCTGTCAACATGTGCTCTTCAGTGTCCTTATATCTGTCAACATGTGCTCTTCAGTGTCCTTATATCTGTCAACATGTACTCTTCAGTGTCCTTATATCTGTCAACATGTGCTCTTCAGTGTCCTTATATCTGTCAACATGTACTCTTCAGTGTCCTTATATCTGTCAACATGTGCTCTTCAGTGTCCTTATATCTGTCAACATGTGCTCTTCAGTGTCCTTATATCTGTCAACATGTGCTCTTCAGTGTCCTTATATCTGTCAACATGTACTCTTCAGTGTCCTTATATCTGTCAACATGTACTCTTCAGTGTCCTTATATCTGTCAACATGTGCTCTTCAGTGTCCTTATATCTGTCAACATGTACTCTTCAGTGTCCTTATATCTGTCAACATGTGCTCTTCAGTGTCCTTATATCTGTCAACATGTGCTCTTCAGTGTCCTTATATCTGTCAACATGTACTCTTCAGTGTCCTTATATCTGTCAACATGTACTCTTCAGTGTCCTTATATCTGTCAACATGTACTCTTCAGTGTCCTTATATCTGTCAACATGTGCTCTTCAGTGTCCTTATATCTGTCAACATGTGCTCTTCAGTGTCCTTATATCTGTCAACATGTGCTCTTCAGTGTCCTTATATCTGTCAACATGTGCTCTTCAGTGTCCTTATATCTGTCAACATGTACTCTTCAGTGTCCTTATATCTGTCAACATGTGCTCTTCAGTGTCCTTATATCTGTCAACATGTGCTCTTCAGTGTCCTTATATCTGTCAACATGTACTCTTCAGTGTCCTTATATCTGTCAACATGTGCTCTTCAGTGTCCTTCATGCTGTCAGTTCAAACTTGCCATGTACTGGATTTGCCAAAGAGTGAGTAAATATTTTTTGTTGATAATTTTTTATAAACTCATTGAACTTTTAAATAGAACCGATATCAGGCACCAAACACGATTCAGAAGCAGGTATGTCCATAACAACAAATGTCTTGACCTTTATAAAAAGTCGTTGTGTATAGAAATGTTGTCATGCTCTGACTGCCGACAGACGCCTCAGGGGAGCACGGATAAATTCCACACTGGACTCCTACATTTCAACACAACTGTCACCTGGATGTGAACAGGTACACCACCTGTGTCTGCGTCCTTTGACATAATTAAAGGGCTTTAAATCACTACACTAAATAAATCACACTTTCCTCAAACTACTCATGGAATAAGCGTGTCTAATACTGTACCAGCCCTCGCACCCCCACCCTCCTGAAATCGTGAGTGTAGCTTGCTGTGCAGACTGATCTGAAACATCATGTTTGCCTAGAAAATGACATAACTGAAGGGTATTTTCAGTGCTGTGATGTTAAGGAAAGCTGCACGTGAACACGCCTTACCTGCGTCTGTTGGACAGGCTCTCCTCTGTCTCATTGGTAACTACCACGTGGGTGGAGCCTCCTTGGCTTTCCTCATGCATCACCTCAATCTGTAAGTAACAAACACACACACAAACACCTCCATGAATTTCTGCACATTTCTGCCTTTCAATGGCAATGGTTGTCATCAACATTTTATACATTATAAGATCAAGGCCGCACATTAGGGGGGATAAAGGGGAAAGTTTTCTGGGGCTAGTCGTATGGGGAGGGCTCATGGAGGTTAGCAAAAACAACATGGTCCATCCTAATTTTAAGAAACAATGACCACATTGTCTTTTAAACCTAAAAACTCACTATTACCTCTTAAAGCAATAAAAACACACATTTTAGTCATTGTTGCTTCAGTAAATTTGAGCCTGTTTCAAAACATAAACCCCCTCTTCTTAAAACGGTATGAGCCTTTTTGTTATGTAACGTCAGCAGGCCTAGTGAACTTGGGTCGTAATTAGAATAGCCATTCCAGGATCTGCACAAAATGAAGATGCCAGAAAAGAAAGAAGAAGAAAATGAGGGAGCTGGCTCGGATATTTGACCCCAACAACAACTTGTTAACATTCTTTTTCAGTGTGTTGACGTCACCCGTGCTCTTTTCCAAATGTATGATATGATCTATAATAAACATACAGTTAAAAGCAACGGAGCAATGTCGGTCATACAGTGGCTGTTGTCAACAGACTGTTGTCATAGAGACGCAGCGCTTTTCTTATCAGCGCACAAATGCTTCAATCAAGCGCTCCCAAGCGCACAGCCAGCGCTTTTCTGCCTGGAAAAAAACGCTTGGTGGACACGGGGCCTAAACTGCTGCATTTTCAACTTTCTTTCACTTGGTTAGAAAGAGACTTGAAAAACCTCCACAAACAGACTGCAGCTAGTCATACTTCTTGGCTGCAAAAAGGTTTTTAGTCAAATCAAACCTCTGCAGCTTTAAATGGACTCAGGTAATATCTCTGAACTTTATTTACAGCTGCAATGCGATTTTGGTTGATGTATTGTTACAGAAACTCCAGGGACTCGTGACAGATTTAAGTCTAGAATTATTTGAGAAAGAAAAAAAAAACCTACTTAAAGATTTCAAACTCGAGTACCTCTGACAAGACAACAACTTTTGATTTTGGCACCATCTTCACACAGCTCTGTCCTCATCAATTATGGAGGAAGGTTTACGGTCTAACACACCAACACTATCGCTACACCGACAGCCTGTGTTTGTCAGCAGCACAAAATAACCCAGGGGTGTGCATCCAAGTTATGCACACTGTAAACCAATTAATGAGATCAGAGCAAAATCGCAGTGTAGCAGCAAACAGCAGCAGGGTGGCATACTGATTAGCACGACCCTGCATCAGCTGGAGGGACTGTGTTTAAATCACGATCACCACTGCTGGCAAAACACTGAAACACAGCGTGCGTGGTGGTGACCTCTGATCTGACCTTCCTGTGGAGAGATCTCGGGGAGACTGGTGCAGTGGTTTATGATAGAAATCAATTTCAGCTTGTTTTGCTGTTAGTTTGCTCATTATCTACATGTTGTGCTAAAGAGTGAGGGTAAGGCGCAGCATGAGGTGAAATGAGATATTGTTTGTGGCTGCATGGGGGATTCTGGGGTTACAGACTGTAACAGCTCTGTGTAAATATGATCACAGCATGCATACCTGCAGAGCTGCAAGTTACAACTAACCAACCATGAGCAATTACTGCCAGTGGAGCTTTGAAAACCCAATGTAGGTCCCACTGTGTGGATACCATAGACTGTAAATATTAAAGGATGAAGCCTGAGTGACGTCAGCCATTTTTTACTGCAGGGGGCTCCGGAGGCTCATCGGCAGCCGCCGCCATGATGGAAATCCTGTCTCAGCAAACTTTCAGTCAACCTAACGACAGGCTGAGAGCTGGAGCTGAGGCGAGTTTTAAGCCTCTTGACAAACTGTTACATCGCGCCCACCTGTCAATCATGCCTAACTATGGATAACACGTATCGTTCAGTGTGTGCCCGTACAGTGTGTGATGACAATAACTAATCAGACCTATTTAGTTTTTTGTACCAGACTGTAAACATGTTAGTTTATCTTTTAAAGACGGCTTTTTTGCCTGTGGTGTGTGTGTGACGTCCTGTGTTCCTGGAGCCCGTCTCAAGTAGACACTCGACGAACTGCAGGATTTTATGGCTTCATTTTTCAAGACCTTAGGTTACCTGTTCAATGTAGGCTCCCCTACATCTGAGGCTCTCTGGCTGTGTGTGAGTGAATTTAGGGGTATCAATGTCAGTCAGTACATACTGTAGCTGTTACGATGATAACAACTTCTTCTGGGTAAGATTTCTTGTTTAACTTTAGGATGTGCATTTCTTTTGATACATCAGGGGCATTTAGGAGTCATTCTGCTAACATAAGGGTCATTAGGCTGAAGATGGAGTTAGAGATAATGCTTAATGAGAAGCAGTTTCAAATAACTTAAACAACCAGTGGTTTGAATGACAATGTTTTCATCAGCAGCAGCCAGTTTCTTAAACTAAGTAGGCTACTTAAACACAGTCTGTGTGATATGCCAGTGGTTCCCAAAGTGGGGGTCGTGAGACACTGAGAGGGGGGTCACGAGATTCCTTCCAAAACATATAAAAACGGAAAATGGTTTAAAATAGCATGTTGGGTATAATATGCTCTACACTCAGTCTCTAGCACCGTTATATTTGGGGTCGCATCGTAGTCCCATGTGATGCAATAATCGCCGGTGCCAAATACGGATATTTAAAGTAAGCAAATTTGACCTGCGTCATCGCTACCTCATGACTCATTTGATGCCTATGATATGATCTAGGACAGTGGTTACCAAAAATGTTCTGCCGGGCCCCCCTTTGGCAGATACAAATATTCTCAAGCCCCCTGATCCCTCACCATACACTTCAACACACAAACATAAACCTGACTCTCTGAAGATGAACAACTCCCTTAAAATAAAGAGAATGATGAAAATCTTAATTTGTTCTTTCAGTCCTGCAAACATTTCAATGACTAGTGTCGACTTGTGTTGTGCTACAGATCTTCTCTAGTCTGGGGTGCAGCTGAGTGACTGAAACTCTTATCTGTATTTTGTCTTGATTGAGGCAACCGCAGAAAAACTCAGGAAGGATGTGGCGAAAGGAGAGACTGTGATTTGCTTCGTTACACACTGTTGAGCAGTTGAAGCTGAGGTCGAGATACGACTCATCATATTCTTGTGAAGTCTGGTGTAGATTCATTGTCAGCTTTATGTTTACCTGGAAGTCCTCTAACTAAATTGGACATGCTTTGCTTGCAGTGCAACACAGTGTGCATTGGTTTTACGTAGCTTTGGCCAGAAATGTAATTGCCTTTATGTAGCTCCATAACTGGAAAGTTACATTAGAACTTACAGGTCGCTCTTGTGTAACATGAAGCCCTGTGTTAAAGCAGAATTCATCTCCGCAGTGAATGCAATCAAACAACTCTTAGTGAACCCAGGTGTCATGACCAGCTGCTGTTTCTACATGTTTTTAATTGGATTAGTTTTTATGTCAAATGTGCTTCTTGTTTCAACCACATTTCAAAGTGGGAATGTTACCTTGATGCCTCCTTTGGCCTTGCGTATGATTCTCTTCTTGTTGGGGTCAGCTTCGACTGGTGGCTTGCCGCTGTTGGAGTTATCTGAAGCTCTGCGGGCCAGAGCTGAAATAAATCGAGAGGAAAATTGATAAGAAACATTATTTAATTCTCTCTTCAGAGGTAGTCTTACATTATGTGCATCCAGTTTCAAGATGCTTTCTTAAGTGGCTCAAAGAAATGTCAAGCATTAAAGGTCACATATTATGCAAAATACACTTTACCATGTTTTTCTAACACTTATATGTGTTCCTAGTCTGTCTACAAACCCCCCAATGATGAGAAAAGTCCATCCTCTCTGTCTTTGCCTGCTCCACTTTTCAGAAAATGTGTGCTCAAACAGGCCGTTTGGAGATGTTCCCTTCATGACATCACAAAGGGCAGTAACCCCTCCCCCAGGTGGGTGACACTCCCACAGCTAGGTGTTTGTTCTGCCCTCTGACTCTGGCCTCTCACTGTAACAATAAGGCATGGTGCAAGACAGCCAGAGCCGCATCGCCTTCCAGAGAGGGGCGTGGTCAGACACAGCTCATTTACATTTAAAGCTACAGACACAGAAACAGCCTGTTCTGAGCAGGGCTGAAATAGAGGGGTTTATAGGCATGATCAAATACAGGATCAGAGTGGATTTAGAACAAGAAACTTCACAGACATGTTTTGGGGAGCTCTGAGACTTATTTAAACTCGTTGAAAAGGAGGATAATATGTGACCTTTAATAATAAGAATTTAATCCTGTTACATAAGGCGTAAAATGTAAAAATATCTAACTCACGCTGCTGGCTCCCTGTATTCCTGGGAGGGTTCTTCAGTGAGGGTCGTTTAGGAGAAGACTCAGGCCGCGGGGCGACAGGCTGGACGGGCCTTGTCTGTTTAGCCGACAGCCTCTTCAGACTGACGTGTCGCTTCTCAAACATTTCCTGGACGTCCTCCAGGCGCTTCAGCGCTTTAAGCACACTGGCCTGCAGGCAGAGAGCTCCCTGTCAACACTCATCATCAACTGTCTCCAGTCGTTCTGTAAACATGTGCTTTTGCACATCATACCTTGATTTCCTCAGACAGGACGACCTCATACTGGTTGTGGAGGTTCCTCAGCTCAGTCAGTTGGTTCTTCTGTGCAGACTCCAGAAAGCTATCGATGTCAGTCAGTGCTGACTCCGCCCCTTCTGTTGACTGACACTTATCCACAGCCTGGGAGGCCAGCAGGTAGATGCCAGACTCACACCACTGGTTCACCTGTGCAGAATTCAAACAGGTTAAAAACAGGACATCCATCCATCCTGGGCCCTTTGCTGCATGTCGTCCCCCACTCTCTCTCCTCCCAACATCTCTCTTCAGCTGTCCTCTCTAAAAAAGGCCAAATGACCCGTTCCGGTCCTTTTTGGTTTGTATTTATTATTTCTATCAATATATGACCATACACACCAAAGATACATAAAGCAATAATAAAACAGACATATATGATAAATGGATGTAATAAGTTATTAAGACAATAATCACCTGAAAGAAGTTGTTACGGCTACCATGTTAGCATTTATTTGTTCACAGCTCGACACAACATTATGAGCATTCATTTTGGCTTGTTTCTGTCCTGTAAGCAACGTGCGTTAGTCCAATATTTACTTTCCATTCATTACAGAATCCCAACAATTGATGCTTGTTGTCTTCTATGAGTAAAGATGTCATTGACTTAACAACAACAAAGCTAAGCAGTCATGCGACATCCTCACCTTATCAATGCCCGTGTGTATCTGCAGGGATTTGGACAGGACATCCGTCTTCTTCTTGGCCTCGTTGCTGAAGTCGTCACAGACCCGTCTGAGCTCCACACATTTGGGTCGAATGGAGTCCACAGCGTAGTGGTTGCTCTGGATCAGCTGGTCACCATGCAGAGCGTGGAGCTGGGCCTTTTCCAATGTGGGCTGGAAGAAAAACGAAGAGCCAGATTCAGAATAAATTATGGATCGTCTTTTATTTAATGAGAGATTTTTGTTAGCTATGCTTCAGTGAAGTCAACAGTATGAGTATGTGCCCCACCCATCTCATTAATTGACGGTGATAGAGTATGGATAAAAAGGGAAATTAAGATATTATCTGCAGCACCATTAGTCCATGAGATGTACTGTGGGCACACAACAGATAACAAATCTAAACTCTGGAGTGGGTGTCTGTAAGAACTTTTCCATGACCTGTAATCCACGATGTTTGTTCTAATGTATTCTGTCTGGTTGTTATAACCTTGAATTTGTATTACTATATATTGTACGTATCTTTGAAACGCTAAATCTCCTGTCTGCACAACACATTTACCTTTCTAGGTACCAATAAAGAAACCTTGAACCTTGAACAATGGTACAGTACACTGTACCATGTGCATCATGGCTCCTTTAAGAGCCTCACTGCTCAGTGTTTGCATCTTTTTTAAAGAGCATGAAATGTCTCAGGGTCTTCAGTTTTTAGAGTTTGATGGATTCACATAAAAATAAAGAACTCCTTGTAGGTCAGAGTAGAGGAAAAAGATGCGATAGTATCTGTGATGTCAGCACACAATAGATGCTGTTGGAGTATTGCTTTCTTCTGTCTTGGCTGTTTCTGATAAGAAAATCCAAACAGTTTAAATGTAAAAATAGCCAAATGAGGGTGAGCTAAGCTGAGGACAAAGAGGCAACGGTCACTACCAAAGGCACCAGTATGCTTGTTTATAGCACTACTGTAGGTTTTAGAAGAAAAATATCCTCTGTCTAACAGAAATATTCATTACACTATGTAATAACCCCAAACCCCCCAGACAGAGTAACTGCTGTCTGGGCTGTATGTGTTAGTTTTGGAATAAATACATTTGGTACCAATAGCAATAAGATAAATGTAATATTGTAGTTGCAAAGGCACTAGCTAAATAATAACAACTTTGAATGGAGACTAAATTGTCTCATTCCCGTCAGACTGACCTTAGCCTTCTCCTCCAGTGTTTTCAGATCCTTCAGCAGGAGTTCCACTCTGGTCACACAATCCCCGATGTCTGATAGGCTGGTTAGACTGTCCATCAAACTGTCCAGAGACACTTTGACCTGGAGAACCAAAGAGGGGACATGGATTAAGACAAGCATCTACAAAAAGCATTATGATGGGGCGCCGGAAGCCCATGTACGGAGTCTGTCGTCCTGCGGGCAGGCGACCTGGGTTCAAATCCCTTTCCCGCATGTCCTTCCTCACTCTCTCTCTCTCACTGATTTCTGACTCTATCCACTAATATTTTTTAGTTTAGGCACAGAGTTTGCTATGCTGGTTTTGGTGAGTTTGACTCACTTTGCCTTAGTACTATGATAATCTGCAGGTGTGTATATTTGTTAACCGTACCACATGATCATATACAGAAATGTGGAGGACATACTTATTCAAGCATACTGCAATAACACACCTGACAGGGAACTTTTCAGGGCAGATAGTGAAATACTGCTCTTGTTAAAGGAGATCTATTATCCTCACTTTCACCATTAATGATGTCAGTGTGGGACACCTTTTGAGTCGCGATGCGAGATGTGTAGCTCCTCCTTATTTATCAGATACTGGCGTCAGTAAAATCCCTCATTTCAGCCTCTGCATTTCAGCCGTTGTCTCTTTAAGACAGCAGCTAAGACACCCGCCTCAAAACATACTTATACTCAATTGCCTTTAACTTTCAATAACCCATCAAGCAAACAAAAAAATCCATCGCTCTGTTAGTCTTGTGTCACACTGGACTTAAACTGTTTCTTGTTATGTTGTTGTTGTCTATTTCTTTCTAATGCTTTGTTTTATGTTTTTATCTGCGCTGTTCGGCACTTTGGATCAACTGTGCTGTGTGTAAAGTGCTATATAAATAAAGTTGAGTTGAGTTTAAGACACCCCTCCCCACATGCCCACTTTCCACCAATTGGCCAGCTCTGTTTGCAGTTGCAGGGAAATTTGAGTGAGCTTGGGGCGTGGGTAAGGGTTAGGGTTAATCCTTTGGCGTGTCCTTGAAAGAGCTCCCTTGGTCCTTGTAATTAAAAAATGGTAAAAAGAAAGAGCTCCCTGGGTGAGCATGTCCTACAGCTTTGCTATAATATGTCGGCAGAACCTGACATCAGCTTCTTGCCAAGATTTGCAAAGTTCTCGTAACGTATCGTTCAGAGCAGCAGGAAACCACGTCCAGGGAGGACGGCAACGACTTAGTATTGTGTTTATTTTTTAAAGCTAAGCAGAGGTTTAGTATGGACATCTAACATCTGACATTATATGTTTGTATTTAAGTACGGGTCAGCATTAAAGATCTTCTTTAAAATTTCCCAAGTGTTCTTTCGGTATGTTTTTCAAAGTCTGCTCATACAGCTGGAGTCATCTGAAGCTGTGTGGAGAGGAGAAGGAGACCAGATCCAAAAGATTTTCCGGCCAGAGGCAGCCGGGCAGACAGAGAGACAGACAGATCTACAGATATACCTCTCTGAAGTCCTGTTCAAAGTGGCGTAGCTGCAGGCACTGCTCCAGTTTTAGATGGTGTTTACACCAAAACTGTTCAAAGGCATTCTCCGTCTCATCCAGCTGGGCTAAAAGCCTGAACACACAACAGGGACTTAGTTACATACACATACACACCCACAGTGAGAGTTACTCTGGGACTACATGGCCATACTGTAGATACATGATGTCATGTTGAAGAACAACTTTGACAACTGTTACCTTTCCACGGTGGTCTGGTTCTCCATCTCATCTGGGTTGAGTTTGTGATTCTCTGACTTGGCTGCCTGCTCCTTGATGCAGCCTAACAAGGTGGTGCCCTGCTTCAGAGCTAACCTCAGTTCATCCTGGTTTAGAGAGAAAGAAGCATTAACATGAATATCATTGTTAAAGTAAAGTCCCTTTCACATCAATCACATGAAATGTGCGTCTTTTGTCTAATTTGAAGTTTCATCTGGACCTTTCCTTGACCTTCCTTCTTGGTTTGTGTAAACTAAGATGACAATACAAGATACTGAAGGTCAGGAGTTCTGCATCTCATAAGGCAAGGGTCTCAGCCAAAGTTATTTACACAGCTTTTATGAGTAGTCTTGCTAACAATGCAAATGCCACTCATGCTATACTTATCAATCAATAAATCTGGGGGCGGCTGTGGCTCAGTAGAGTTGGTCATCTCTCAACCTGAAGTTGCTTCGCTGCTTCGTCTGCAGCGTATGAATGTGTAGGAATGCATTAGTTAATACCATAGGCTGTAAATATTAAAGGACGAAGCCTGAGTGACGTCAGCCATCTGTTACTGCAGGGGGCTCAGGAGGCTCATTGGCAGCAGCTGCCATGCTGGAAATCCTGTCTCAGCCTAACTTTCAGTCAACCTAACGACAGGCTGAGAGCTGGAGCTGAGGCGGGTTTTAAGACTCTGTATGAACATTTGCCCACCTGTCAATCATGTCAGCTACTCGCTGTGTGCCAGTGATGACAATAACTAATCAGACCTCTTTTGTTTTTTGAACAACCCTTTAAACATGTTTTTATTCATGCTGTAAAAACGGCTAGTTTGCCTGTGTATGTGACTTCTGGTGTTCCTGGAGTCAGCCTCTAGTGGACACTCGACGAACTGCAGGATTTTGCACTTCTGCATTGGCTTCATTTTTCAAGACTGGAGGCTGCCTCTTGGTTAATACTGGCGGACACTGTGTGTAAATGGGTGTGAATGTGTAGGTGTGACCTGAAATGTAAAAGCGCTTTGAGTCGTCTAAAGACTAGAAAAGCGCTACAAGCCCAAGTCCATTTACTGTTACCATTGAAACCTCTTCGCTCATGCTGATTCAAACACAGGAGATGCATCAGGATGCCATTTGTTGTGAACTAAACCCTGGAATAGATGTTTAAGTTGCTGTTTGCTTTTATTTAAAAAAGTCAAAGGGATGAAAAAGGTTCAATTCAAGGAGTATGTGAGGGATTAAAGGCTAAAGTATGAATGAACCACACCTTCAATCACCTGACAAGCCTACTTAAACCTAGTCATACCAGTCCACTCTGTTTGTCTAATTTCTTTGACCCAGCCACTCTTTCCTTCCTATCATCCTTCCATCCTCTTTCCTCATCCCTTCATTTTTAACGAGGTGTATGCCTCTCCTATGTTTGTTCTAATTCCAGGT
Organism: Tautogolabrus adspersus; assembly: GCA_020745685.1. Taxonomy (NCBI): domain Eukaryota; kingdom Metazoa; phylum Chordata; class Actinopteri; order Labriformes; family Labridae; genus Tautogolabrus; species Tautogolabrus adspersus. The sequence continues at coordinate 30,482,311 of CM036536.1, forward strand.
ACAATCTGGGCCGAGAGCAACTCGGGTAGAACTACGCCTGAGACGGAACCCCCATACTGAGTCCCCCATCCTCCCGCCCTTCAGACCATCATCCCAGGCCAGCCATACAGACGACATCCTCGTCCACCATCCTTGTCTTCTTAACATACGTACATCTGTCTACACATTCATAATACCAGTCTATCGTTAAATATTTAAAATGCATATTGTTTTGGCGTGGTCCTTGTTCGTGAAAAGTTGGTTAAACACTTGGAAGGAATATTTTTTCTGCAGCTTGTTGACTAGACTTTTTAGTCTTTTTTAACCACAAGGTCTGCATGCTCCCATCACTAAGAGGTTCGGCATGTAACATCTGTTTTCTAAAGTTGTGCACATGCTGTCTGGGCTCCACAAACAAATCTGTTTCAACCTGAACGGTGACAACAACTTTGTGTTCAAGCACACAAGTAGTGTCCGTGTAGGTTTGTGGGTGTAATGAAGTACTTCCTCACCTTGAGGTTGTTGTGTTTGTCAGTGTGCGCTGTGAGCAGGTCTTTGGTGCACTGAACATCATTAGGCAGCTCCGTCTCTGCCAGGTCCGTCCCAAACTTCTGTAACATCTGAGCTGTGCTTTTCACCGTCATGGCAAAGTTCTCTATGGCCTACAGAAAATGGTGCACAGGAACAGAACATTGAATGGAGTCTGTACTATTTCTCTGTGACATTTTGGAAACTGTTGAATTGATAATAGCAGCGTTAAAGCATGTTTTACTTACAGTTCGATGGTGTATCCACTGACTGTGACAGTACTCCAGGTTTCCTCCCAGCTCCCGGGTCAGCTGAGCTTTCTCCACATAGCCATGCAGGTCCGACAGAGAGTTCAGCATCACAATCTGCAACCACGATCAAGACTTTTATATCAAACCTCACTTCATATAACAAAGAAGCTGTGAACCCTGCAGTAGCAAATTTACCTAAATCAATAGACAGAGGTATTTGACTTTAATTGGCATGGACATTATAAGTCAGTCTTGGAAAACATGTCATATAATACCCTCTTGGAGGAGCGCTTAAACATTAGAGAAAAACCTGGATACTGTTTTCTCAGCTTGAGCAATAAATGTATCAGAGACAGTCTGAGATACAAATTGGTAACATGGTGTTTGTAAAAAGGTTCATCAGGAAGAAGATGTGGGCTTGCTGAGGGGAAAGTGCTTCTTTCAGAGTCTGAGGTGTGAAGACGTGACATGAAATGCAAAAACAAAAGTGAAGCACACCTCCACTCCAGTGTAGTTTCCAGTTAAGAGTGCTACTTCGAAACAACTCACCCTCATAGCGCCACATATACAGTATGCTATAAGCCTATGAGAAACACTGCTACAGATGGGTTAACAGGATGTGCAGAATCCATATCCGTATGCCTTTCCTGTGTTTGTTCTAATTTCAGGTACAATCTGGGCCGACAAATCTGGGACTCCTGACAAACTGTTACATCACGCCCACCTGTCAATCATGTCAGCTACCGCAGATACTTGACGAACAGGATTTTGCACTTCTGCATTAGCTTCATTTATCAAGACTGGAGGTTGTCACTTGGTTAGAACAGGTTGACCATCAAGGTCGCTTGAATATTTCTCTTGATGATGTAATGTTGGAGTTTTATAATTAATCTACCAAACATGTCGGCATTGTGACAGGTGTATGTTACCATGTGAAGGTTTGATGGGTTACCACTTTGACGAGCTGATGTATACTTCATGGATCATTTATTTATCATGCACTCAGTTTAAATGACCACTTAGCTGCCATAAATGAACTTGTGTTGATGTATGGTTTGTATGACAGCATGCTTACCGGTACCTTCATTTTAAAGTCATCCTTGTGCAGTTTGATCCCGATGTCTGCGATGGCCCTCTGAAAGAACCTGGACGGTCTCAACACCAGCACAAGCTGCAGGTTTCCTGGAAATGCCCCCTGAAACACACGACAGTCTGTCAACTACCCATACGTCTGGATTTGTATTGTTTTATTTGACATTTATTAAATTGCTTTAACAAGACTATGCACATCGACAGACACATGGGGCAATGTGACATTTACTGTATATGTAAAGTAAGTGTATACTTGCTATTTTTTGTTCACAATTTCTGCTCCATTTCATTCAAAGAAAATGTTTTTCTATGCAACTAAAGTCTAAAACATCTCAAACTAAACCTTTTCAGCACTCACAGAGTTATTTAAGATTAGATAAGATAAACCTTTATTTATCCCACAGCGGAGACATTTACAGTTACATTTACTTTCAATGTTGTTGTTTTTTACCTTTATTTAACCAGGTAATTAAACCATTGAGATCAAGATCGCTTTCACAATGGTGACCTGGCCAAGAGGGCAGCAGTACACGTCAGAATAAAAAACATTACATGATTAAGAAACATTTTACAAACAATAAGTTTAGAGCAGACAACAATTAAAATGTGCAAATCGGTTCTGAGAAAAAGTGCAGAAGTCCTGACCACAGATTACAGTTCACAAACACATCAGGCTCTAACTGGTCTCACGTTTTTTGTCTTTGAAGATCGATTGAAAGGCTTCAAGTGAAATGAAAATGAGATCTGCAAGTTTTAAGTCATTCTGGAGAAAGTTTCATGTACTGATCCTGCAGTTCAATAATGCATAAAAAATAAATATAACCTGATGAAACACATCATGAAGGGTCAAAAGTGGTGTTCTAGTAAAGCTTGGTGATAGAAAAACGCTGATGTAGAGGACTTCATTTTCCATAGACTGCCCTCTAGTGGACATTAACACAAGTTACAGCAGTGAGCTGTGATCAAGTGTCCTCCACAGACAAGGATTTAAGGTAAAGACCAGATAATCCCCAAAAGAAAAGAAAGGATGACAAAAAATAAAAATGAACTGTGACAGTGCACAATATCTTGTTTATTATAAACAGCTGGCAAGGAGTCAGAAAGGTTTCAAAACACAACGCAACCCGGGGTAAAATAATGTAGGTATAATGTGCTGTAGATTATAATATATACACTCTGTATCTGGTCCTCATTTAAAGATGAGATAGACTGCATGTGAATCATGCTCAGATTCGGTAAAAACATGCACGATAACAAATATTTTAATATCAATGAACAAGTATAAAAGGTGTGTATCTCCAGCAGAGAAACTCCATCACAGAACACAACAAGTAAAAATGAAACCATTTGAGACATCATTTACAGCCACAGCATATCTGACTGCTGCTGGACAAACAAAGGACCTTTAAGCCAGGCTTTCCCAACCTGTGGGTCCAGACCCCACGTGGGGTCCCATGGAATTCAAATGGGGTCGCCTGAATATAGATCAATATAAATAAATTGTATATTTAACACATGCGACTGTGGGCCATAGCCATTGCCAAAACAAGAAACGTGCAGAGTCTCAGTCTGTCTGTCATCCATTGTGCAGAAATGTCATCCCAGCCTTTCTTCCTCTGTCCACAACAATATACACCAGAAAGTCTTAATGTGGTCTGAGATGAATGTTTACTTAAACACAGTAGAGAAACTATGATGTGATTGAAAACAAATTAACTTGAGCAGAAAGCTGTGTGTGTGTTTAGGATGTCTGGAGTCGCCAGAGTTTTTTGAAGTCAACGTGGGGTCACGAGCCAAAAAAGGTTTGGTAACCAGTGATCCAAGTTCAGGCATCACTGAAGCAGCGACCGTTAAAGTCACAGTGCAAAGGATGGCCTTCAAAGATCAGACCCGTTTTTAGTTTGGTCCTCGCTCTCTTCCCAAAAGTAAACCAAGGTGAGTCAGGATTACAGCCGATCACAGAGCCAGCCTTATTGATCCGCTTACTGTTGTCATGTTTAGTTTGATTAACTTGACTACATTTGTGAAGTTAAAGTGACGATATCTGTTGCTGCTGTGTAGACTGAATAATTCATTTAGATGATTTCATATGAAGTGTCTGTGAGAACTTACAGCGATCCTGGATAGAGACGCTTTCACTGAGCTCCATTTGTCCTTCCGCCGGTCGATGATAATAACGAAGCCGATACTGGCAGCATCCAGGCTGGAGACAGGAAGTAGAAAACACATATAAACTGCTGCTTTCCCTTCATGACATCACAAAGAGCAGTAAAAAGGGGAACAATATGTGACCTTTAAGGAATGGCTCCATCAGAAACAAAAATACTGGGAACCCGAGCTTCCTGACACATACTGTACATCCATTAGAGTATATCATATCAAAATCTCTTTGATGCATTTCTATAAAGTCTGAGAGCATAAATGGAGGTCTTGAAAAGGTCACGTCACTTATACAAGTGTGTGTGTGTGTGTGTGTGTGTGTGTGTGTGTGTGTGTGTGTGTGTGTGTGTGTGTGTGTGTGTGTGTGTGTGTGTACCTGGGGATGCTGGTCAGGTAGGTAACAACATTGAGGAAGTCTTCCTCTGGCACTTCACTGAAGCCTGAGTACTCTGGGAAGGTGATGATGGGGGCGCCATCTTTGCCTCGCCCTCCTGCAACACAAAACACAACACAAACTACATAAATAAAAACGGTCCTTCTTTCAGGATTAAACTCACGCTCAAGTCTTACCGCTCCTTTAATATCACCTTGTTTATCAGCTCTGTATTAAACCTATATTATGATTCAGTGAAGGTTCATACAACTGAAGGTCATGTTTGAAACTCCAAAGTAGAGGGGCGCCAGTGGCCTAGTGGTCGGGTCGTGCCCCATGTGCAGAGGCTCAGTCATCGGAGCTCCGAGCTCCTTTCCTGCTTGTAGTTTCTCTCTCTCTCTCTCTCTCTCTCTCTCTCTCTGAGTGCGTGCTGAGAGTGACTGGGTGAGTGCTTCGGAGAGCGTTTGTGAGGTGTGTATGTGATTTCAAACTTGTTTTGCTCGGTTTTTTTCCCCACTGGGAAATAGTTAATGTTTGTAGACATCACTTCTCTGTCATCAGAGTTGTGTTTGTTGTTTAATTGTTAAAGTTTTGTTTGTTTGTTTGGCGGCGGCTGCCGCCGCAGCCACGCTTGCCATGGCGGCACGGGGCGTCTCCGGGTTGGAGAAGCTGACTCGCCGGCACGCCATCAAACTCTCTCCGGCTGTCGGTGTGTCAGTGGAGGAGTACAGCCTAGCTGTGGGTGCTGTTGTGGGGTATGGCAGTGTGAAGTCTGCCTCTCGTATGAACAGCTGTGTTGTTATTTTTCTGGACAGCACAGAGAAAGTGAATCAGCTGGTGGAGAGTGGAGTGGTCGTGAAGGGAACACTCACTCAGGTGATGTCTCTTGTTAGCCCTGCTAAAAAAGTTGTTCTTTCTAATGTGCCCCCGTTTTTAAAGAACGACATGTTGGTGAAGGAGCTGGCCCGACACGGACAGTTAGTGTCACCGATTAAAATGATCCCTCTGGGTTGTAAATCACCGAATCTTAAACACGTCGTGTCTTTTAGGAGGCAAGTGTTCATGATCCTCAAAAAGAACGAGGAGCTGAATTTAGTGTTCAGTTTTCGTATTGATGATTTTGTGTACACTGTTCATGTCTCTTCTGACACTTTAAAATGTTTTGGTTGTGGAGCAGAGGGACACCTGGTCCGCTCGTGCCCGGACAGAGCGGGTGACCGCGGGGCTGCTGCGCCTGCAGAGCCTGCAGCGGAGCCGCCTGTCAGTGAGGACGGCCGGCCCGCAGCGCACAGTGACACACAGAACATACAGAATCACGCACCAAACACGCAGAACGATACACCAAACACGCAGAACAACACACAAGAAAATGAAAACAAGAATGAAAGTGTTGACAGTGAATCTAATAACGTAGTTTTTAACATCGATGACATAGATCAGAGTCAGCAGGATGTGCTGCCTGATCAGAGTCAGCAGGTCAAAGAGCAGACAGGACAGACTGCGACCAGAGTGGCAGAGTCTGTTTTGGATGAAGAGTGTGTGAATGATGAAGATCTGTTAAAGATGTCTGGAAAAAGAAAAAGTACAGAAAGTAAAGTTAACAGTGTTCAAACGAATAAAATGTCAAAGAAAGACCCTCAGTGTTCCTCCTCTCAGTCAGAGGAGAATACCCTGCAAACATGTGACCCGCAGAGTGACCTGCAGGTTGACCCCCAGAGTGACCTGCAGGGTGACATGGAGAGCACGCAGGACACGCAGGGTGACCTGCAGAGCTCACAGGAGAGTGACTCTGAGGAACCTATGCATGAAGAAATGCAGAGTGGTTACTCTTTTACGAGAATACAATCGTTTTTAAAAGAAACCAAAGGGTTAAGGGCTGTTAAGATCGGGGATTTCTTTCCTGACATGCAGCTTTTTCATGACTCTGTCAGGTTTTTCATGAAGAACTCGGGGAGTCTGGGGCAGCCTTCTTTTACTGAGCAGGAGGTCTTCAGGCTTAAGAAAATGTTGGGTAAAGTTCGAGCTCAAATAGCTAAAAATGAATAAGTTGATTGTGTTTTCTTTTTTCTTTCTTTTGTTTGGATGCACCTTTAATCTAAACATGTGTGACATAAAGCTGGGTTCTTTAAATATTAACGGTGCTCGAGAAGACGTCAAAAGAGCTTCTCTGTTTTCTCTGTGTCAGAGTAAGAACCTTAATGTCATGTTTCTTCAGGAAACCCACAGTACTCCTGACAATGAGAGTGACTGGAAGAGGGAGTGGAGTGGGGAGGTTTTTCTCAGTCATAAGACCAGTAACAGTGGGGGGGTTGGGTTTCTCTTCTCCAGAGATTTCTTACCTGTGTCCTGTGCTGTAGAGGAAGTGATTCCTGGCAGGCTGTTAAAAATCTGTGCTGAATTTGAAAAAGTAAAAATGGTCTTTCTAAATGTGTATGCTCCCACTGTAGGTTCAGAGCGCCTCGTGTTTCTGGACATGTTGAGAAACGTGCTCAGTCACTGTAACAGTGAAGAGTATTTGTTTCTGGGAGGTGATTTTAATTGCACTGTAAACCCTGTGTTAGACAGGAACCACCAAGAACCCCACGCTGCTTCTAAGAGCTCTTTAATGAAACTTGTGGAACATTTTGAGTTGTGTGATGTTTGGAGACATTTTAATCAGAGTCAGCGACAGTACACCTGGACGCACTGTAAGGATAATTTGTTATCTCTGGCCAGACTCGATCGAGTGTATTGTTTCAAACATCATAATAATGTGTTTAAAAGTTGTACCATAAGTCCGGTTGGTATATCCGACCACTCTCTTGTTCAGTGTTTAGTGTTTATTAAAGATGTCAGATGTAAGAGTGCTTACTGGCACTTTAACACAACACTGTTGTCTGATGGTGTGTTTAAAAATGTGTTCAAGTCCTTTTGGAGTAATCACAGAGAAACACTAAGTGAGTACAGCTCTTTACAGCAGTGGTGGGACGTAGGTAAAGTCCAGATCAAACAGCTTTGCCTACAGTACACTCTCAATGTCACTAAGGACATGGCCAGATCTATGCGAGCTCTGGAGAGAGAAGTGGTGGAGCTGCAGGAGTTAGCAGATTCCACAGGAGAACGAGAACATTTTAAAGTTCTCAAAAACAAAAAATCAGCTCTGTCTGACCTGCTGGGTATTTCTGCTCAGGGTGCACTGGTTCGGTCACGTTTCCAGAATGTCGTTGAAATGGATGCTCCCTCTCACTTCTTCTTCGGTCTGGAACGTAAGAATGGTCAGAGGAGACTAATACACTCCCTGCGGTCCGACAACGGGCAGCTGCTGCAGGAGTCGGATGAGATTCGGCAGTGTGCTGTTGGGTTTTATAAAAATCTGTATAAGATGGAGTTCCAGGAAGAACCAGAGGTGGCGGCGTCCTTTTATGAGGGACTTCCTAAGGTCTCTGAGGAGGACAATGCTGAGCTGGAGGCAGAGCTGACTGCTCAGGAGCTGCAGGAGGCCCTGCAGAGTCTGCAGAGCGGGAAGGCTCCGGGGATAGACGGCATCCCTGCAGACTTTTATAAGACCTTTTGGCCTGTAATAGGTGAAGATGTTTTGTGTGTTCTCAGGGACAGTCTGAGTAAGGGGCGGCTGCCTCTGAGCTGTAGGAGGGCTGTTCTCACCCTTCTCCCAAAGAAAGGAGACCTCCAGGACATCAAGAACTGGCGCCCTGTTTCTCTTCTCTGTACGGATTATAAACTGTTGTCCAGAGTGTTGGCCATGAGACTGAGGAGAGTGATGGAGCAGGTCATCCATGTTGACCAGACTTACTGTGTACCCAGCAGGTTGATATCTGACAATGTTACTCTAATTCGGGACATTTTGGACCTCTCTGGTTCATTGGGCTGTGAGCTTGGTCTGATTTCTCTAGACCAAGAAAAGGCTTTTGACCGGGTTGAACACCAATACTTGTGGCAGACGCTCCAAGCCTTTGGGTTCAGCTGTGGTCTCATAGCCAAGATCCAGGTCTTGTACAGTGACATTGAGAGTGTACTAAAAATTAATGGTGGTTTGAGTGCTCCTTTTAGAGTGCAGAGGGGAGTCAGACAGGGCTGCTCTCTGTCAGGAATGCTCTATTCTTTGGCCATAGAGCCTTTACTGCACAGATTAAGAGTTCATCTGTCTGGTTTCTCTTTTCCTGGGTGTAAAACATTGTTTAAATTGTCTGCTTATGCTGATGATGTCATTGTTCTGGTTAAAAATCAGAATGATATTAATGTTTTAAATGAAACTGTAATGTCTTTTGGTAAACTGTCCTCTGCTAAGGTCAACTGGTCCAAAAGTGAAGCCTTAGCAGTGGGGGATGGGCTGTACAGGAGGCTGGTTTTACCTGGAGGCCTCGTGTGGACGAAAGAGGGACTCAAATATCTTGGAGTCTACCTTGGAAATGAAACCTTCTCCAGTAAAAACTGGGACAATGTCCTGGAGAAGGTCGAGGGCCGACTAAAGAAATGGAAATGGATTTTACCCAAAATGTCATTTAAAGGTCGGATCCTTGTTATTAATAATCTTGTGTCTTCCATGTTGTGGCACCGGCTGGTGTGCACGGACCCTCCAGTGAACCTGCTGTCCAGAGTGCAGTCTATCATGGTGGACTTTTTCTGGGACCGCCTGCACTGGGTCCAGCAGAGCGTCCTTTTCCTGCCCAAAGAGGAAGGGGGTCACGGACTGGTCCATCTGGCGAGCAGAGGAGCTGCTTTCAGGCTGCAGTTCATCCAGCGATTTCTCAGTGGACCTGCTGATCTGGTCTGGAGACCCATCGCTCGAGCCATACTGGAGCGGTGTGGTGGTCTGGGTCTGGCTGAGTCGCTGTTTTTAATGAATATTGATGGATGTAAGGTGCCAAATCTCCCGGTTTTCTATAAAGGAGCGTTCAAAGTGTGGGGACTGTTCCACAAAGAGAGACAGAAGAACTGCTCCTCTCTTCACTGGCTTCTCAAAGAGCCTGTGGTGTACGGGACTCGTCTTAAGTGTGAAGCAGGGCCGTCCCTACTTCAAAAACTGTGCGAGGCAAAAATCCTCACGCTTGAACATTTAGTGGAGGTGTGCGGTCCTCACCTGGACAATGCAGCTGGTCTGGCCTCACGTTTGGGGATCAGGTCAGTCAGAGTGATCGGCCTCCTGCTTAGAGGATGGAAGCAGCAGCTGACTCGCTCTGAACTGTCGCTGCTTGCTGCTCATTGTGATGGACTGATTCAGCCCGACATGAATGACTCTTTTCCTGATGTGACACTTGTTCCTGTGTTCAATGATAATGTTAAAACTGTGTAATGGTGTTGGTAAAACACTGAGTACATTGACTGGTAAGATTATGTATTACCTGTCAGTCAAAGTTTTAAATCAGAACAAACTCAGAGATCGAGTGGACACTCCGTGGAGAGCTCACCTGGCTCTGTCAGAGTCTCAGAGGCCTGAGTGGAGAGCTCTGTATAAAGCACCGTTAACAAAGCGTGTTGGTGATTTACAGTGGAGGGTTCTTCATGGAAGTATTGCTGTGAATAGTTTTGTGTCTGTGATTAATCCTGATGTTGTAGATACCTGTCCGTTCTGCCCGCAGAGAGAAACTGTGTTTCATTGTTTCTTGGAGTGTGGTCGTCTTGTGTCTCTGTTTCAAATGTTGATTCAGATCTTTTCGTTGTTTGGTGAGGTTTTTTCCCACCAAATGTTCATTTTGGGGTATAAGTACAGCAGACATCAAAAGTCCAAATGTCAACTTTTTAATTTCCTGATAGGTCAGGCAAAGATGGCTGTGTACCTGAGCAGGAGGAAAAAGGTGGAAGGGTCTTTGGATTCAGATGCAAAGAATATTTTTGTTTGTATGTTGAAAGCTCGTCTGAAGCTAGACTTCAAATATTTCTGTTTGACGAACAATTTGGAAATGTTTGAAGACACTTGGTGCATCAAACGTGTTTTATGTTCTGTTGAGAATGATGATTTGGTTTTTGGTAATTTTTTGATTTGATTTTGGTTTGATTTTTGTTTTATTTTGAGTGTTTGCTGTTTATTATTTATGTTTTTTTGAGAATGATTTGAGCAATTAAAAGAAGTTTGAAAAATCAAAAAAAATCTCTCTCTCTCTCTCTCTCTCTCTCTCTCTCTCTCTCTCTCTCTCTCTCTCCCTGATTGCTGACTCAATCCACTGTCCCGTCTCTCTTACGAAGGCATACAAAACAAAAATCCAAAATTTCAATCTTTAAAAAAAGAAACTCACAAATAGCCAAGGATGTTAGGCAGAAAGTCCACGACTATTTGTCTCCCAAAGTCAGAGATAGTCTGTGAAACATGTATTGTATGAACAAAATGATTCTTCCTTTTCTTTCAAGCCCAGCTTTAGAAAATGACATGTAATATTTAAAGCCAGTAACATTTCATGACACAGAATTTTAAAAAAAAACTAAAGCTCAAGGAACATCCTGGGAATTGCTTGTTCAACTGAATTAAATTCTTCTGCTGCTCCATATTAGCTAAAGCCACAAGAGGGCACCATTGAGCTTACAAACATCTTGTACTTCTGCCAAAGTGTTTTCAGTCGTTTCAGAAATAAGGGAATGATTATTGAAGATAAAAAGACACATTAACACACTCACTTTACGATACTCTGTCACCAACAGCCTTAACATTTATCTTTTATCCTCACACATCTAATTAACTTGCTGCAAAGGTCCAATCATATGCCCCTGGATATTGATGGTGCAGCTGTGGAGAGGGTCAGCAACATCTGGGTGTGCACCTTGCAGAAGACCCAACCTCCTCTATCAACACCTCAGCCGTAGTAAACAAAAACGCTCAACAGTGGCTCCATCCCCTCTGGAGACTAGAGAAGGCATGTCTCCCCATCCAAGCCCTCGCCAACTTCTGCAGGGCCACCATCTTAACACACACATCACTTCCTGGTTTGGTAATTGTAAAGCTGTCGAACAACAGCAGCTTAAGATAGTGAAGACAGCAAGCAGAATCATTGGTGCCCTTCTCCCCTTCCTGCTTCCTGAGACTTACAATCTGCGCTGTGCTCGCAAGGCCTCCAGCGTCATAAAGGACCCCGACCAACCATCCATCTCACAAACTGCTCTCCCTCCCACCCTCCAGGTGAGAGGTAAATCCAGCAGAATGCTTAACAGTTGTTTTCCCCACAGGCTGTCAGGATCATTAACAGACGGACCTGTGCTGCACTTTAAACACAAATTGAAAGACGCTAACGGGATGCTGCCTGTTTTATTTCTTGTCTGTTTTGTTATCTTTGCTATTTTTACAGTAATTGTTTACTGTATGTTTAGATTTTTTTTCTTTAGGTTGGCTACATGTTTTATTTTGTCGGTCACACTGCATTTAATCTGTTTTATGTATGAAGATACATGAGACAAATGACAAACACAATCTTGAATCAAATAGAGACAGAAGAGAATTTTTAGCTGACATGGGGAAGAATACGTGTGTTAAATTTCTTACATTTATCGTGTGTCTAAAGGGCTTTTTAGGACAGTGTTCTTGTTTCACTGTACGCCATATTGACCCAGTCCCAGCAAGGTGACTGGAATGTATCACAGGCTCTGTGACACCAGGTGACCTGTCTTTGAACGGTTAGCAGAAGAGATACTGATGTTTATTTAAAGCAGTGTAAGAAACCTTTTTTCTGATCTATTGCCTTTTTTTAAATATAGATCCTAATAATTAAGCCATGTCCTTTTTTTAATCTTTGTGTTTATTGGGCAAGGTTGAGCACAAACATATTCCAATTCTTCATAAATAATTCAAATGACTGCTTCACACAAGCATGACCCAAAGAAAGTACTGAATCACTTACTGCGAGTTTATTAAGGTGCAAAGGACTAAAGTTTGGACACACTACGTTTTCCTCAGTCAAACTGGGTTTGAAAAGAAAAACTAAACAAGTGATTCATGTGCTCCAGTTCTTTCTTTGGATTCTGCCCGTGTGAAGAAGTCCTTTGAATGATCTGAACTTTCCTTCTCTGAGAGCTGCGTCCTCAATCTGTGGAGAGGCTGAAGTGCAGGAGTTTCCTTCTACTTTGCTAATATTCCATTTCTTACATCATTTTTGTATAATGTACACACTTTCCCAAAACTGGAGAGATAAGGGATGCCGGTAGCCTGCCCCATGTACAGAGGATGTGTTCCACCAAGCGGGCGGCCCTGGTTCAAATCTGACCTGTGGCTCCTTTCCTGCATGTCACTCTCTCTCTCTATCCCTGATTTCTGACTCCATCCCCTGTCCTGTCTCTAATATAAGGCATAAAAAGCCCCAAAATAAACCTTTAAAACTGGCAAGATGGAAAATAAAATGATAAAAAAGATAACTGTATTTAGTGAAAAAAACAAAACACCAGACAGAGAAAACAACAACACCCCCAAAGAAAAACAGTCAAACAGACAGAAAGTGACACACATGCCACAGCCTTTAAAGCAGGGGTGTCAAAGTCACATTGGGTCGGGGGCCGGCCGTAGCTCTGATAACAGTCTGGAAACTTCTGAGCAAATAAAACTTAAGAAATACCGCTCCTTCAATCTCTCTTGAACACCTGCATTCTATGTCACCTCTCTCTGTCTGTTCAGCCTGATTATCGTAAAGCAGGAGCAGCTCGTGCGCTCGGCAACTCGTCTCTTTTATGTTACTCCCTGCTGAGAAGATAGTTCAAAGGGCCCTGTTTAATTTTCGTATCATCATATTACCCTTTACGTTGCTCATGTAACAGCAGCTGAAGGAAGAGTTAATAATAATGTGACATCATCAGGTGAATCAGAAAATACTCCAAATCAATGCCAATGAAGCTCTGTGTCCATAGTTATCTTCTGCCAACATGTCAGCCATATCAACTCTCTAAGAAGAGTAATGATGTTGCACATGCTATATGCTCTCAGTTTATTCTACTGCCCCCAAGTGGCCACAATAGCATTTGCAGGTTACATGAAGATTGGTGAGAAGAGCCCTCCTCTGTTTACTTTTATTGAATGTCTAATGACAGATGTCCTCTAATGCTCTAACAACGTTTCATAAAAGTGCTGGATGTGCTTAAAGTAGTATCAGCGGTGATGTTTTTTCTTTGCAATGGTAGCCTCCAGTTAACAACACAATCCAATAGACAGTATTTAAAAACAGAAATCATTGCCTGTGTAGCCTGGGAGTGGACTTGAGCTTGTCTAGCGCTTTTCTAGGCTTCAGGCTTCAAAGCACTTTTTGCACCGCAGGTCACACCTACACACACTGATGGTAGAGGCTGCTATGTAAAGTGACCATCAGTATTATAATCCATTCATACACATTCACTCACCAGGGGGTTAAGTGCCTTGCCTTAAGACACATTGGATATGTAGCTGCAGGAGCTGGGGATCATACCCCTGACCGACTCTACCACTGAGCGGCAGAAGGCCCTTTTTTAAAATCTTAAACAGTGATGTTCTTTGTGGTTTAGATACCCTAACCCTAAAACATTAGCATAAAGATGTAAAAACCAAAGAGCTGAACAGGTGAAGCAAAGAGCAGCATCTGCTAAAGTTTAAAGTTTGACAACAACAAAACGTCCAAGAAAAGAGGTATCACGTTGTTTTGAACACTGTGTGACTGTGAAGAAGAAAAACCCAGCTGTGATGTCAAAAATGGTTTCAGTTTACATGTGACAAAGTAATAAAGACCCAAAAATGGCACACTCACAATAGACACACGTGTGAAAGCCATCAACTTATGTAACTCTGCAGGAAAGTAATGCTGACAGAGGTTTTTTTTTAAACAGTTGTTATTTTGACTGTTGTGAGAGTGCTGAGAGGAGGAATGAGAAGAATCCCTCCAGAACCGCACAGGCAGCTGTGCCACCGCTAACAACACATCTGGAAAGTTTGAGGGCACCAGCGTGTGCTGACTGAACTTTTGAATGGAAATAATGCAACCTGCAGTAAAAAGCTTAAGATAAAAAACTATTTATTATAAAATGAGAGCCTGACTTATTTAAAGTAAAAACAGTTTGTGCCTGAATACTGACTCAGGGCGGCTGTGGCTCAGTGGTAGAGTCGGTCGTCTCTCAACCAGGAGCGTCGGGTGCTGATCCCTAGCTCCTGCAGCCACATGTCCAAACGTGTCCTTGGGCAAGACACTAAACCCAAAGCTCAGTTTCTGCTTCGTCAGTGTCATATGAATGATCAGTTAAAACTGATGGACAGTTTTTGCAGCTTCTGCCATCAGTGTGTGAAGTGTAGGTGTGACCTGCGGTGTAAAAGTGCTTTGCATAGTAGGCCTTCATCATTTACATGGGAGTGGCGACAATTTAACCATTTACCAATCCTGCCTGATTTGCATAGATTATCCATTTAAATGATTCAAACAGCTTTAGGTTGTAGTCCTTCTTTTCTTAGATTACTATCTCACTCAGTTATTCATGCATCAGCTCAATGGTGACAGGACAGTAGAAGAAAAGCGTTCAGAGATTAAAGGTATCAAGCTAAAACTCTAAAACTTAGGGGGGCCAACAATTTTTTAGGAATGAGATGGAAATGATACACATTCAACCCCATCAAGAGGAAGACACCATCTTGCAGGTAATTTGTTAAATCATCAGAACTGTTAAAAGGGAAACGTTCACCTTCTGTGTAAGCATTGAAAGTCTCTCTCAGCTTGAAAAGGAGAGATACAAGCAGAAGTATTCTCATCAGAGGTGCATGAAAGGTTATTTGTATTTATGCAGCTAAGAAGAAGAGACGGCTAAGGGGGGTGCTGATGACCTTGCAGTTAGGTCACACCCCAATCATGGAGGCTATAGTCCTCTGAGTGGGTGGCGCGGACTTGGATCCGGCCTGTGGCTCCTTTCCCGCATGCCACTCTCTCTCCCTGGTTTCCTACTCTATCCACTGTCCTATCAAAATAAAATCAAGAAGCCGAAAAAGACATCCTTAAGAAAAGAGTGCAGTTTCATGGTTTGATATTTAAGTTCCATCAGTTTAAATGTTGCCACGGTGTAATGGTGGGGACGAAGTGTTCCCCCCTCTGTACTCTCATCAGAGGTGCTATCAGAGGCTATATGGGGTGAGACGGGATCGGAGGAGCCAGCATTGCAGAACAGCACTACGTGTGTTTATGCATGTCTGACCATGTGTGTATGTGGAGCTCCCTCTGTGCCGTGCTCTCTTTCGCTTCTGCAACACCATAAGGCAATGTGAATTTACAGACTGGGAAACCAATATTAAGACAGGATTTTGGGGATGGCAGCAGGCAGGCCAATCAGATTTCAAGGGGGGGGCCATGCCATCCTTGGCCACCCCTCTGGACACGCCCCTGCTCATACCTGCATTTTAGTTGGTAATTTGAGGACCTTAGTGTGATTTTATTTCATGTATCCAACTTGTATGTAATGTCATGTTACGAATCAGATTGTGATAAAAAATAAAAGTTTAAAAGTCTTATTGTCAGAAACCCAAAACGTGAAACAGCAACTCAGCAGAGTTACGTACCTGAGAGCAAAGCAAACTGGCGATGAAGCTGCTCGATGATGTCCACAGCCAGCAGGGGCCTGATCTCCTGCTGCATGATCTCATCTGTAGGGAGAGACACACAGTGATCAGATAAAGACACATGCACTGTAACATCCATGAAATCCAAACAGACTGTGAAAGCAAACAAATCCTACGCCTGCACCAGAACGTCATGAAAACACAAACAAAATCAGCTCTTACTCTCGTTTTATTAGAGCCCATAAGAAACATAAAATAATGTGCAAGGACACAGCTGCAACCTCCAGTGTTGATAAATGAAGCTGACGCGGAAATACAAAATCCTGCAGTCTGTTGAGCAACCTGCAGAAGCACTGGAAGTCACATACACGCCCCATTCAAAAAGGCCACTTTCTACAGCAGAAATGTATTAGCTTATGTCTCGATCAGTACACACTGGAAAGGAGGGCGAAATTTTGACGACTCACCCGTTTTGATTTTATGATGGATAAGCGTTTTTCACAGTAAGGCGCATAGTTTACCTGATTGACAGGCGGGCACAATGTAAAAGTTTGTCAAGAGGCTTAAAACCCGCCTCAGCTCCAGCTCTCAGCCTGTCGTTAGGTTGATTGAAAGTTAGGCTGAGACAGCATTTTCAGCATGGAGACCGCCATTGATGGGACTCCAAAGCCCCCTGCAGTAACAGATGGGTGACGTCACTCAGGCTACGTCCATTAATATTTACAGTCTATGGCAATGACACCCTGTTTCGATGTCTGTGTAGCTTCTCAGTCATCCAAGTCATGGTAAATTCGAGGCTTGATCCAAAGGACACTGGACAGGTTGAAGATATTGAAGATGTTTCACCTGTCCTCCCAAAGGCTTCTTCAGTTATAAACTTTCTGGTGGCCGGAGCTAGAAATAAAAGCCTCTGTTGATCATTAGCATGCTAATGACCAAGGATGACACACATCAGAGTCGTTAGCTGAGTCGTTAACGTAGTTCTTCAAGATCTTCAACCATCCAGTTGCCTTTGGATCAAGCTTCAGACATGCTGTTTCATTGAGTGTTTGCTAATGTTACATTCAAATTTTGCTGAGCAGACTGAACATACAACCAGAAACTACTACTTGGGTTGGGGGCGCTGGTGGCGCAGTGGTTCGTGCGCGCATGTGTGGAGGCTAATGTCCTCCAAGCGGATGGCACAAAAAAGGCCAAAAATAAATCTTAAAAAGGAACTACTTGGGTCTCTTAGGGGTCAGACAGTCATTAAGGTGTGGAGGGTTTGTCACAACGACTCGCACCAAGTGTCAGCATTTTGCACACAAATTCGTAAATTCCATAAATATTAGCTTTTTGTGACTCCCTCTTGGTTGCTAGGG
The DNA here is from genome assembly GCA_020745685.1 of Tautogolabrus adspersus. Lineage (NCBI taxonomy): Eukaryota > Metazoa > Chordata > Actinopteri > Labriformes > Labridae > Tautogolabrus > Tautogolabrus adspersus. Next base: position 30,499,525 of record CM036536.1, read on the forward strand.
GCTAGCGTTGGGGTGTCGGGTCCCTACCTGAAATAAATGGTAGATGAAACACTGAGTCTTATCAACAGCCTTTGAAAATCTATTGATCTTCATTTAAGTTCCACTTTGAAAGGCTAGCGTGTTATCCTGATGTGAACATTTTCATCCTGTAAGTTCTTTAATTTATGAGTTTCAGATTCACATGATTTCACAGCTGTGTTGTTCCCCATTTAGAACAGATTCTGTGGTCGCACTCTGTCATCACATGTACACTCTGCTTTAATGGTTATTATGGTCTCTCCCGCAGTGTGCAGTGAACAGACCTCTCTCTGTCCCTGAGAATAAAGACATGCATTAACCCTGGCTGTACTTTATGACTCTGGAACATGCTTGGCTAGGTTACGTGTCTGGGGGAGGGGGGAAACAGAAGGAGAAGGAGAGCACAATGGCTGGTAGTGAGACTGGCCTTTAAGGGATGGAGGATCAGAGTACCTCAGTTCTTGGTATCTGAGTCTGCTGACATACCAAGGATGTATTTTGGTATCTGAGTCTGCTGACATACCAAGGATGTTAAAATACAGCTCGCATTATGTTTAACTTTGCTGATTCATCTTCTACATATCACATACACAAGTGTTTCCAATAAATCAGCTCTTTTCTACAAGTGTTTAAAAATGTATTTTAATTAATTTATGAACTGAAATGTCGTGCGTTTTTATAATGCAAAAGATAACCAGAGGCTTGATTTTGAAACATGTCTGATACCAACCTGGAAGACTGGCCATCTTAATTCAAGGTTAATTAAGCCGTTTTCACATCTGCACTCCTGAAAATATCTAGATAATTTCAGGAGGACTGCTCTAGATATTCTCCTGACCTGGCTGTTCACATATGCTCCTCACAGCGGGAGACTATCCCTGTCAGACCAGAGGGGGGGGGCGGGGGGTCTCCTGAGGTAAGACGTGACGTAAAAAATGAGACGCGGAAATAGTGGACAATATAAACGTCACTCCCCCTCCCACTGGCTCGAGGTGACTTCTCCAGAGAATATCCTGCTGCGTTCTCACATCAGCTCACTCAGAGTTGCTGTGGAATAAATACTAGGGGTCTGCTTGGAGAAACTCCGGGTGAAAATGTGGCTGTTTGCGTTCCCATAATCAGCTCCTCCTGGAAATATCAGGAGTTTTTCAGGAGTTTTCTGCATGTGTGAAATCCCTATTAAATAGCTTCCCAGCTTTCATCTTCATCATCTTCCTCAGCAGATGGTGTTCATTAAAAAGCTCCTGGAGAAGCTGGTACACCGGCTTTAAGCTGAGGTTTTGTTTGTAAAACAAACTGGAAACAAATGTTTAGACCAATGTGAACACAGTTAAGACAAAATCCAGCAAAGGAACACGTCTCACACATGTCATGGATTTAAGAAGGCAACTGTGATTTTCATCCAACCAGAATAACAAATCAGCCTGTGATGGTTGGAGTAATATCCTGCACAGAATAAACCAACTGAGATAACAAAAGTACACAGTAGAGTATTTACCACAGATGCTTTGACATGTTTAGATTGAGTCTCAGAGACGCTTGTGTTGCCAATATGGACATGGGGGATGTCTAGACAAAGAAGGGTAAAAATCAGAGAAGAAGTGATGTACAACCCACAGGTCTGAGTGACATGTTGGACATACTGTTTAGAAAATATGGGCACAAGGAAGAGTCAGTTTGCAGTCAGTCAGGACTAGGATTGGGTACCGAAACGCGGTACCAATATGGCACCGGTTCCGACGTAAACGGTAGTAACCAGACCGAATAAGAACGAACATTTCGGTGCCTCATTTCGGTGCCTGACTATTTTTACCGCCCCCTGGTGTTCCGGCGTCAACTTGCGGTTGTTGATCGTGACGTCAGTGTCGCTACTCAGCAGTGCACACCTGTTGCTCATCATAACTGATAGCGAGAGTATAAAACAAAGATGCCAAAGGCAAAACGCTCCAAGGTTTGGCTACATTTTACGTCTAAGGATGCAAACTCTGCGACATGCAACAGATGCCGTAAAACAATGTCATGCAAGGGGGGCAATACGTCGAATTTAATGAAACATCTGGTGTCACACGGAGTTTACTTAAAAGCCGAACAATGCACCGTGTTTGATAACTTACGTGACCCGGGGCCAAGCACGTCAACAGAAGCAGCCAGTGTCGGCCTCCCCGGACAAATTGAAGTGAGTCCCACTCCCAGCCCTGCCAGTGTGGTGGACATCACAGATGATGATGACAGTAGCCTTTCCTCTTCGGGTAAGTCTAGTAATTTAATGCCAACCGCAAATATTGCATATCAAGTAGGCTAGCAAACACCGTTGCCATTTAGCGTGACAACATATGAGCTATGTCCTATACTTCCACTCAGTGTCCGCTAACTTTCTGCTTAATGTTAAGCTCATAACAAGTCGTGTTTGTAGACAAAATGTTTTTTAACACCAGATTTAGAAGGCACAATTTTGCATTTACACAGGAACGCAACAGATAGGCTAGCTAAAGATTGTACATAGGCTAGCTGTTACACGATGCGTGCTACACTCGATATGAGGCTATACTGTGTGTTACGTAAACTATTTTTGCTCAGTGTCAGATATTTCTCTGCTTAAAGTAAAAGTCATAAGTCATTTATGTGAAGATGTGAAGTGTGCAAAATGTTGAACTGACTCCTATTTATCGAGATAAGTGGGGCAGAATTGTTATGAGCAGAATAGGCTACTAGTAGTGACCTGAAGAGTTAGGTGTTTGTTCTAAACAATTTCAATAGTAATATTTTTATTTCTGGCTTTCCAGTTTCCACAGTGACTCCTTTCACCCTGGCTAAGAAGGCTACACTAACCAAAGAGAAGGTGGAGGAAATCCACAGGGCAGTCACCAGATTTGTGGTGATGGGGCTTCATTCATTTTCCACTGTGGAATCACCATCTTTCAGGTGAAAATGTTTGTTATATCAAAATAGAATTTCCTTGATGCTGTGTAGGCCACACCTCTGTACCATGAAGACATTCTGTGTACAAGACTAATAGATATCCTAAATGTGTTTTTTTTACAAAGGGAGATGATCACTGCCCTCAATCACAGATACCATCCGCCATCCAGGGATGACGTATCCAACACGCTTATACCTGCGTGGTATTCTGTTATAAAACAGAATGTCATCCAGCAGCTGGCGCAGGTCAGCAAAATTGCAATTACTTGTGATGGATGGACCAGCGTGGCACAAGACCACTATCTAACAGTGACTGTCCATTACATTTACAAAGGCAGCATTCAACAGAAAGTGCTGAGCACTGAAGCTGTTTATGAGTCCCAGACAGGTCCAGTGGTGGCAGAGGAAATCCACAGTATTCTTGAGGAGTTCAAGTTGACTGGAAAAGTCATAGCTGCCACAGTAGACAATGCAAGCAACATGGATGTTGCACTGAGAAATCTGAATTTTTTAAAAGTTGGGTGCTTTGCCCACACACTCAACCTGGCAGCACAGAAGGTGTATGGCATCCAAGTTGTGACAAGGTGGTGTGCCAAGATTCGCGCAGTTGTGGTGTGGCTGAAGCGGTCCACCATGAGCAAAACTGTGCTCAGAGAGAAGCAGCGACTCCTCAGTAAATAGCATATATATATATATATATATATATATATATATATATATATATATATATATATATATATATATATATATATATATATATATATATATATATATATATATATATATATATATATATATATATATAAATAAATCTTGAAAAGTAATACTTTTAATTATCAGCAATTGTTTATTTAAATTACAATGTCTCTGCTTTAGATTTGCCACAGCATAATGTAATCCTGGACGTGAGGACACGCTGGAACTCTCTTTTCCTCATGGTGGAGAGGTTTGTGGAGCAGTTCCCGGCAATCCAGGCAGCTTGCCTTGATCAAAGGCTGAGGAGGCCAATGGAGAGGGACAGGTGAGGTGATGGACAAGAGGGTGACTTGCAACAATGTAAATTTACCTTTTGTTCTTCATATTCTTGTTTATTCTCCACAGGCTAGAAAGGCTCACTGAGAGTGACTTTGAGAAGGCTGAGGAGTTCATTAAGTGCATGAAAGTCCTGTACACCTCAACCCTCTGTGTTTCGAGTGACAAGTCCCCCACATGCAGCCAGGTCATCCCCATCCTGACTAAGCTGGAGGCACACTTCACAATGTCTGAAGATGACAGTCTTTTCATCTCTGCAATAAAAGAGAAGGTCTGGGGAGATCTTGAGAAAAGATATCAGGTATTCTCCATTTGCAGCCAATATCTATGTTCACAAAGACAGAAGGCAAACCACACCATTTTCACTATTGGACACTAAACCATGTTTTCATTATTACAGGATCAAGACATTCAGATCTTCCTTCAGGAGGCCACATTGATGGACCCTCGCTTTAAAGGCAGGCTGCAACTTGGTGTTGATGAAGCTTGGGACAGGCTGGAGAAAGCAGTGATTGACAATGCCACAGCAGCACAGGTATTTTACTGCATGTGTGTCAGAGACAGTGTCCTAATTGCTCATCTTTTCTCACATGCACTATGTCCATGCCCATGTTACAGTTTCTGTGATGAAGTATTGCTGTTTTATGGGGAATCTGTTTGTGTCTACAGCTTCCAATAGTGGGCCCTCATCAGACTGAGGCTGAGGTAGAAGGCTTTGAAGGTGAGGGTGATGATGATGAGAAGGACAAAGCAGACACACATGTAAGTTCAACTGTGTACTACTATCTATGTAGTCTACAATGAATAGTTGTTTTTTATACTTCACTAAACTTGTTTGTATTTTCCAGTCAAGAGGAGCTCACAAGATGTCAGCCTTGGAGCAGTTATTTGAAGAAGAAGACAGAGAACTTTTCCATACAACTCAGACCACAAGCAGTGCCCTCTCCATCACAGCGCAGGTCCAGAAAGAGATTGAGATCTACAAAGGCCTGCCAGCCATTCCATCTGGACAAGACCCTGTGGCCTGGTGGGGGGGGTAAGAGGGATACCCTCCCTAATTTGTCTGTACTCTCAGAAAAGTACTTGTGCGTCCAGGCCTCATCAACCCCCTCTGAGAGGGTTTTCTCCTGTGCCGGGCATGCTATAAGTCAGGAAAGATGCCGTATACTGCCAGAAAAAGCCAATATGGTGATATTCCTCCAGAAAAACTGTTGAAACTTATGTACAGTGCCCTCAACACACCAGTCACAAAAGCTTCTGAAGTACTGAAATGTGCAATACTGTATTTCATTTTCAGTTTTATATTTAAGGTGTTGTATTGTTCAGTTCAGGTCATTAGGATCTCCAGTATTATTATATTGTTTGATACAGTATTGTTTTATTTGATATTATTAGAATTTTATATTTGTTTATTTATTATTACCATATGTTACTTGTATTTATTGTTTAAAGATTTAAGTTAATATTGTGTTCAATTTGGCCCTGGAAATAAAAGGGTATTGTTTTTTGACAAAGTTTGCGCGTTTTCATTTTTTTAAGTACCGGTTTGAGAACCGTTTAAGCACCGGAACCGTTTAAAAAATACCGAGTAGGCACCGGTATCGGATAAAACCCAACCGATACCCAACCCTAGTCAGGACGCTACATGCCTCACTGGTGTGGCCAATTCCATTTGCAAATGTTGTTAAACCCAAAAAGGCCTGTTCTGTTGTATTTGTAAATGGTAAATGGACTTGAGCTTGTATAGCTCTTTTCTAGTTTTCTGACTACTCAAAGCTCTTTTCCACCACACGTCACACCTACACGTTCACACACTGATAGCAGAGGTTGATATGTAAAGTGACCATCAGAAGTAACTAATCCATTCATACACATTCACACACCGCCGACGAAGCAGCGGGAGCAATTCAAGTTAAGTGTCTTGCCCAAGGACTCATCGGACATGTGGCTGCAGGAGCTGGGGATCGAACCCTCGACCTTACGGTTGAGAGGCGACCGACCCTACCACTGAGCACACCCGCAGTGTTGTTGCTTATATGTATTATAATTCCCATGAAAAAAGTCTTCTAATGACATTACCCAAAATATCTCATGTTGCGAAAAACAGAGATTCATAATGTGTTAGTTTGTTTTCTACTCATATTTCAACCAGGAGAGACAAGTGAATGAAGAAAATGATTTATAACAATGAATAACATGGAAATGTGAATTGACAGGAATACTTTGGGGCTTGGAGTCTATGGGGGGGTAGATGTGTTTGGAGAATGACAGTTCTGAGCGTTGACACAATAAATCCCCCGGTGGAGTCCAGACACTGGTGGTGGTGAAGCTGATGAGACCGCATGGGTGAAAAATTGATGGATGATGATTCTGTGAAGACGGGGAGGTGGAGGGGCGTACGAAACATTGGCATGGAGGAACTGAAGGCAGAGGAAGAATCGTATTTAAAAGGGGAGCAGAACGATGATAGGCGGACAATGAGGGAGGAACGCCATGCAATTGGTTAGATGAGCACCGTTGACGAGACAGATGATTATCCAATGATAGCTCGAGAATGACAGCGGAAACGTGAGTGAGCATGCAGAAAGGGATGAACGAGAAAGACCCGATCGTGAAGGCAATTATAGTCTTCCTGACTGAACTTACGCTAGAGCTCCATTCAGCTCATCAGGTAACACACAATAACACTGTATTAATCTGTTTACTATAGAGCATGATTATTTATTGTTACCTGGGTGCTCTTAAACAGATACTACTGAGATGACAGGTCCCATCCACACTGTACGTAGGCCTTTAATAATCTCTGGGATCATGAAATCCTTCCACACCTGTAAATGTTGGTTCAGCTGATAGTATCAAGGTTTTTGTCTGACTGCTTCTTTTGGACTTAGCATGAATTGGATTGAGGTCAATTTCCCAATATTGCACATATCACATCATTTAAACTGAAGGATAAAAACAGCTACTGAGTGCAAGTCTGGGCTTGAGGATCTAGGAAATGTTATCTTTCTGTCCAAGAACATATGGAACAGCAGGGTTATGCAACCACAGTCCGGCACTAATGCAGAGAGGATGTTCTGTATTGTCTGAACATCAAAGTAGGCGGTGTGGTGCAGACAGACCTGATCTATGACCGCTTCAATTCCAGACAGAAACAATCTGTTTTTAGAAACTGGCGGAGGACTGAAGAGCCAGAGAGTAAGAGCAGGAAGGGCTCATATAAACAGAAGTAAGGTTGTGTAACAGATAAGGCTTCCAAACTTGCAGAAAACTCCTGAAAAACTCCAGGAGGAGCTGCATGTGTGAAGGCATCCAGACACAAACAGACACATGCAAACTTTATCCAGAGTTTCTCCTGCCAGTTTCTCTAATATTCGAGCAGAATAAAATGGTGCGTTCCATTTGATCTCAGAGTTGAAAATTCCCAAGTTGCCGGTGTGATACGTCATCAGGAACGCCCCCCTGAAATCAGAATTCTGACTTTGAAACTCTGAGAACCTTCAGAGTGAGAATCCAACATGGCTGCCACATTCATCAACTGTAACGTCAAGCTATAACTCTTTTAAATATAAACAGCTTAGTCCTTTTTTTTCAGAATCAGGAGCAGCTTTATTTGCATTATGTTTTCTGATCTCCAGTATGTTGTTCTCCACTCTTTTGTTGACATTGTGATTCCGTTGGACTACACATAGCATTGATATAAAGGCAGATATTCCCATTATAGCGTTGTACAGCGGACTCTGTTGCTTCGTCCGTTACTTCTGCGTCATTCTTTTTATGTCACGTCTTACCTCAGGAGACCCCCGCCCCCGTCCCATCTGACAGGGACAGTCTCCTGCTGTATGTGAACAGCCAGGTCAGGAGAATATCCGGACCAGTCCTCCTGAAATTATCTAGAAATTTTCAGGAGTGCATGTGTGAAAACGCCTAGAGTCAGTCCATATTATAATGACACCAGCGGGTTCAGAAAAGGATAATGAAGTTTAGAGTTGAGGTAACATGTCAGATTTTCTGTAGACATTTCTGACGATACATTACAAGCTAATTAGCTGTCATGTGTTTTTATGTTGTTTTGCAATACTCGTGTTTATTCTGATGGTCCCTGGAGGAAAGATGCTGACACTGGATATCCTGACCTCTAAAACGGCTGCGACCTTCCTCAGTTTCACAAAAAGGAGCTCCAACCTCACAGACAATACGGGAACACTTGAAGATGACTGACTGCTTCAGAAAGATAAGCTCTATGGTTTATGTTGATCAGGAACCCCTCCCTGTCCAACCTGTTAGCCCTGCCGCCACATCAGGGAACAAAGGCTTAGCGGGAGCTTCACATGGACACATGGTCAGACATGCACACACACACACACCAAGCCCTTGTTCCCCAGCTGGCCCCGCCGATCCTGACTCGGCCGTCTAGCTGATCTCGTCTAGCTGATCTCGTCTAGCTGATACCGTCCAGCTGATCCCATCTCACTGATCCTGGCTCACCCCTGTAACGCCTCTGTTCCTGTACATCCAAAGAAGGTAGAGAGGGGGGATCACTTCGTCCACGCCTCTGCAACACTTTTATTGAAGGCGAAACATCACAGGGACATAAATATCTGAATCAGGCTTTTGACTCTGAAAAAAGTATTTTGTAAAAGTAGGCAATCACCCCAAACCTGAAAATCCACTGGATAGGGCTCAAACACGTTTTGTATCCAGGTTCACACTCTGATGTGCCTCTGCTAATGAGCAACATCTTCACCCAGAGCCTAAACGTGGAAGATCACAAGAGCTCCCTAACCGTGTAAGCACAAGAGAGCATGTACCTACGGTTAATGTTAGCGCACAACAATACTGAAGCAAATATTTGTATACATTTATTTAGCCTAATCAACAACAAAAACTTAGGAGAAAAACTTGTTATAAAGCAGGTGGATCTTTGTAAGCAGCTCAACGAGTTTGATGGTAACAGTCTGAGGTGTGACAGACACTCTGCCGACTTGACAGGCGACTAAACTCAGCGTTTCTACGGCAACACACCGATGGTGCCAACACTTCCTCACCCCCTGTCTGCACGCGCCTACAGCATACACACCTTCGTCCTCACCTTCGTCCGTCTGTTCTAAATTTAAAAGGATTAAACAGCATGCTCTCACACAGCATCACTGCTGGTGTTCACGAACAGATTGAAGCTCAACGTTCAAGAATGAAACTAATCAGAAACACAGCATCACTTATGAGCAGAGTTAAAATGATCATGTTGACATAGTAGTCACTTCAAGATATTTTGTTACATTAATATAGCTTATAATGAAATGTGATTGTTATGTTATTTGAATAAACATTGATAAAGACTAATATATCTTTATTATTCATTTTGTTCAAGTCGAGCCATTTGCAGCAATACAGCAAAAAAGGAGAGGTGAATAAAGAGCAACAGGTAGGTTGGTTTAACAGTAAACTCGTGCCTCTTTCCACGTGCATCATTGCATAATATTTCTGTGTCAATGGATGGGTCTTTTTTCGCATAATCAGCAGCCATCAAAAATGACCTGTAGTTGGTTGAGACCCAAATTGAGCTAATAAAGGATTTATAGAGAGAAGAGAAACATAAATCCAGATGAACTTTTTTTTCTCAACATTGAAAGTGTTGTCATATCTGTCTCTTGATATATGCAGTGTTGCCTGCCAGCAGTAGGTTTCTATGTAAAGGAGCAATATGTAACTCTGAAACATTTAAAATGGGTACTGCAGTCCAAATTCAAAACATTGGAGAGTGCTGTCTCCCCCGGCCCCCTCCTCCCTAGAGTTGATGCTCACACAGGTTGACATGTCGTGGACCCTGAAGCTTCAGTGTTTAGCCAGCTCTGCATCGGTCTGTAAACCTTTCTGCGTTCTAACCTCTCTCCATTTTTTAAAAGCATCTCCAATATTGATCCTAGTTTGAGCACGTTTCTGCTCGTGCATCACCTGTTGGTTTGCTGTTTGCCTGACAAACTGAGGGGCGTCCAAAACGGCTGCGTGGGGGTGCCTTCAAACCGCCTACCTTCTCTGGTCCAAACAAATCCAGACCATTCAGGACCAGAATCTAAACTTAGAAGGAGGACATACTGGCTGCTGCATTGTTGTAGAGAAGCCAGCACTTCAACATAGCATGTTTCTTAATGTCTGATCATATAGTCAGGTCATTTTATCATTTCTTTCAGTAGATATCTTACAGATTGATCCTTTAAAATACTTGAGGTGGTTTTAAAGGGTTTGTGTTGGAGGACTTGTTTTTAGCATGGTTTCACCGTCCCAAGTGACCAAAAACAAAATCAGTTAACACAGAATTCAAATGCTCCAAATAACGTGTCCCAGATTTGTCCAGACATGCTCATCAATTCTGAGGATTCCTTGAAACAATTACGCTGTTTCTCTAATCTGTTGTCTTGACATGCAGCATTTCTGCACTTTCTTGTCTTTTCTCTTTTTGAAGAAGCTTATAATGAAGACAACATGTGTTAAGTTGCTCTTCCGTGTCTAAGAACTCACTGGGGACTCCAGTTCTTTCTCTCACTTCCCTCTTAGGTCTCAGCCTTTTGCTCTGTAGTCTTTTATGTGCACAGAGACATAAAGAGAAATTCAGCCCTGGAGCCTGTTATTTGCAGTAACACTGTGTTTGCTGTATTGCTGGCACGGACTTCTGTGTTTCTACACTGTAGTCTTGGTGACTGCATAAGTGAGTTTATTACCAGAATGGCAGAATCAGCAGTGTTGAAGAAAAAGCTGAAGAGGACTTGCGCTCTCGCAACACACACACACAATGCTTATTAAGCCACTCATCCCTGAGTGCTAAAAACGCTACATTTGTTCATATAACAGAAACACATCATATGAAACTCCATGGTCCACATCCATTACTGTAACCCTTATTTGAAACCAGGCAAAGAAATGTAATTAACTTTACATTGAAAGTAACCCTCACAGAGGTTTGAATTGTCCTGCACAGGGTATGGTGGCTGGGGAGTGCTAAACCAAAGGTATCAAGTGTAAAACATTTTTGCAAAGCTTGAGACAAATCACTTCCCAGTCACTTCCGACATTTGGTACGTTCCCTTTCAGGCAAGATTCTGTCGTTTGTAAATTTGTTTCGTGACTGGTTAAAGTGTTCTGCCACGTTTGTCCCGGCGTTCATAAAAGTGTTTCGCATCTTGTAAAAACTTTTTCTGTTAAAGTAAATTTGTTCTGTTCTTGGTAAAAGTGTTTTCTTTTGTAATTTGTTTTCTAAAATGTAAAAATGTGAATTTGTGTCTCACACTTTGTAACTTTGGTTTGAACTTCCCAGCCACCGTACCAGGCCGAGCACTATAGCTGCCGTCTGTATCGCCTCAACATACCAGTATGAAGTCTAAACCAAAGCTCCATCTCCAGCTATTTTAAAGTAAAAAAGGAAATACCTTGTAAACTATATCATTTAAGTGCCAGAGTCAAAAGGAAAAAGCTGGTTAAATGGAAAAAAGTGTGACACCAGGCAGACAGAGAAAAGCATTGCTGGCAACAGATGTGTGTGTGTGTGTGTGTGTCTGTGTCTGTGTGCTCCATCCAGAATACAGTCTGTTGTGATGTCTAAATACAGCTCAAGATAGAGTGTGTTTATACAAAATACAACAGGGAGTGCAACAAGTGAGTTTGCTCTGAGACACATTTGTACCATGTTGGACCAGCTAGTGTAACTGTGAGTCATGGAGTTAAGGGTGGTGTTACAAAGTGAGGCAAAAGGACTTTACTTGTTAATGCAGGTTTAACAGTGTGAGTATGAGTGTGTGTGTGTGTGTGTGTGTGTGTGTGTGTGTGTGTGTGTGTGTGTGTGTGTGTGTGTGTGTGTGTGTGTGTGTGTAAACATTACCGTTAACGTGTTTGACACTCTTCATCATAGCAGCCTCCTGGCTTGAACACATTCAGACATGAATAGAAATCCTTCCATATGAAAATGTAATCCCATTAAAAAAACAACAGTTACATCATGATATCCAGCAGCAGTGAGAACAACCCAAAACAGCAACGCAGCAACCCCGGTCTGTCAACAACAGCTGCTTCTTCATCACCATCCACCTCCGTGATCCTCATCATCAACTGTTCCAGACGTCTGGACCAACAAGTCCCAAGTGTTCTCGCTGTTTTCTCTAGTTTCACACTCACAAACACACACCCCCACAGATGAGCACAGCCCTGCACTGTGTGTGTGTGTGTGTTGTAGATGTTACATGCGTCTGTGGTCAGTTTTTCCAGCTCCAGCTGTAGTGAAACAACTCTGCTCTCAAACAGCCAATCAGGAGTCAGAGGGGGGAGGGCAGCGAGACACACAGCGAATGAAAGAAAGAGTGCAGGAGGAGAGGGAGGAGAGGGAGAGATCTAAAGAACAGGGCTGAGCTACAGTGTGTGTGTGTGTGTGTGTGTGTGTGTGTGTGTGTGTGTGTGTGTGCGTGCGTGCGTGCGTGCGTGCGTGCGTGTGTGTGTGTGTGTGTGCGCTTGTGTGTGTGTGGGAGTGACTGACAGTGATTGTGTATATGCACAGATCCAGTCATGTGTGTTTCATTATTGCAGGCTGGATGTTGTGCTCTGTTTGCTGTTGTGTCTGTGCGTCTGAAGTTTTTCATGAGCTCCGTGGTAGAATCAGGGGTGATGCTTGAGTCTGTTGGGGTCCCTCCAACCAGCCTCCATCACCACCATGTCATAAATGATCTGCCCAAAAAAATCACAAAATATAAACATGTAGATTTGTATTTCCAAAGTTCATCACTGAGGCTGTTTAACTTGGTGACATTGCCCAAGACAAAGTCGATAGGATATTATGTGTTTATATACCGTCACTATTAGCTCATTCACATTCTTTCAGTCTGCTAGCCAAGCTAACAAGTCCACGGCCGGTCTCCCTCCTCTGACCCCCAGCGGTGCAAACTCGGCACAAATGCGAAAATGTAAAGCTATCAGAAGCTATGTAATTCATGTGTCTCTCCTCCATAGTTACAGTAAGGCCAAACGAGCGGCATTCGGTCATTAACTTTTTTTATCTTCATAATCTGCTAAACTGGTTTCTGTAGGTTCAGAAGTGCATTCAAGCGGGTCAGTTCTGACCACTACATTAATAGGCTATGCATCGACAATTTGAGTCTTTAAAATGTGGATCACTGCCTAACTAAGGGCTGACATAGATTTAGAAACTCATCTTAAATGCTAAACTCGGTCTTTGCTTGACTAAGGAAAGAGTCGTTTGTGAACTAGAATATACAAGGGGCGGCTGTGGCTCAGTTGGTAGAGTCGGTCGTCTCCTAAGTGGAAGGTCAGGGATTCGAACCCCAGCTCCTGCAGCTACATGTCCGATGTGTCCTTGGGCAAGACACTTAACGCCAAGCTGCTCCATCTGCTTCGTCTGTTGCGTATGAATGTGTATGGAGGGGATTAGTTACTTCTGATGGTCACTGCCGTCAGTGTGTGAATGTGTAGGTGTGACCTGCGGTGTAAAAGCGCTTTGAGTAGTCAGAAGAGTGCTATACAAGCTCAAGCCCATTAACCATTTACAAGTGAGGAGGAAACTGCTGATTGACAGTGCTGTTGTTGTTACTACTCTCCTGTATGGAGTAAAGAGAAGCACAAGTGAAAGGCCTTGACGCCACAATCATAAAGCCTCAATATAGACGAGAGTGCCAGATTTACACTTTTATTAACACATCCTGTACTCCCGGCAGGCCAGCTAGCACCCCAGAGTTCAGAAGAGCTGGAGAAACAGTCATTGCAGGAGCTGCACACCAAAAGGAAAACATTCTGACAGGTCTTAAAAGACAGTTTACAAGAGACAAGGGAAGCGCCAATGTTAAAGGGAACCATGACAGAATGATCTCATAAAAGGACAATTTAGCGCCTACTTTGGGCATAAGGAGACTGAAGTGGAAAAGAGAAGTGAAAAAGAAAAAGAAAGAGATTGTTCACCAGGAAGAGTCAACATGCACGCTGCAGTTAAGTTTGTGCATTCAGGATCAACCTTAGATTCATGACAAGACTCACCATGAGGACAACTGAGGTGTACTATCATACTCGACTCTGTAATAAACAGGAATTCATGTAAGGACCAAGACCTCTAAATGAACCTAATTACATTCAAGACTGTTAAACTATAACGTCAAAACATGCACCAAATGAACAACAAATCATCCTCACAAAGACAAAGCAACATGTTGTTTGCACGTTTTTCTCTTTATACCCGCGTGATCTTGTAGTTCTCCTGTGAACCTGTGCAGCTGCTCATGGCTGCGCTCTGCTGCGCTCACGGTCCAGAAACAGACCCAGTGGTGCAGGGCATGTGATGCTGGACAGAGCAAACGCGCCACGGTCCACTTTGTGGAAATTACGGGTAAGTCTGTGGCTTTGTCAGTGTGTGTTTGACTGTACATGAGCTTATTGGTCACAAAAATTCTGAAGGAAACACATGTGACTTCCACCTCCCACTTTGTTCTTTCCAGCTTTCCTCTGTTCTCACAGCGTTTGAATGAACATTTCATCGAGAAAGAATTATACAAAAACACAAATAAACACAGCAGGCACACACACACACACACACACACACACACACACACACACACACACACACACACACGCACACACACGCACACACACACACCCATAGACACACACTCAACGTCCTGCAGGACTCAAACCCAAACATGGAAACACATGGAGTGTAGACACACATACTGAAGTTCAGTGCATAATGCGGACATGAGGACACACACACACACACACACACACACACACACACACACACACACACACACACACACACACATTGTTTCAGTACAATGGCGATGCAGCTTTCTGATTTGTTTGGGGAATTACTTCCTCTAAGAACATGAACAATTTTGTATTCTCAGGCTAGTAATGTGTGTATGTGTTTATCATTTCCTGTCACTGTAGACAAGTTTTCAAATACCTGAAATGTGATTTCAAAAAAAATAAAAAACATGACTTGTGTTCAGATTAAATTCTTGCCCTTCCAGCTGCTCCATCTTATGAGAGAGAACATTTCAGCTTCAGCTTTTAGTAGTTGACTTTATTGTGATTGCAGAGTGCATGGACAGACAACGTGATGCTTCATCAAGAGGACTTTTAATGTGAATGAATGTAGATGGTGTTAAATTGCAGTATGTCATTGTACGTTTACTGTATATTTATTTCTCCGATGTTTATTTAGACTAACATGGTTACTGTTAGGGATTGAATAAAGTACACCTTTGTATTTGTCCTCCTATCCATATTTTAGTTACACAGTGTTTGTGATCAAACAGCAGCTGACTGCGATAACTTCTATTAAAGATTTTAGAGAAATCTTTCCAAAATCTTTTCACAGTAATTTAAGAAATGCTGTTAAGAATTCACGACGTGTTGGATGGGAAAGCGTGTCAACATGCACAGTGTAAGTTAAGCTACAGTAAAGCAAATAATACAAATAATAATAATAGATTGAATTTCTATATCGCCTTTCAACAGACCCAAGGACACTTAACATAACTTAAAAGAGTAAAATGTAACTCTCACACCTAATGTTGAAAAGTGGTACTGCAGTCCACATTTAAAACATTGGAGAGAGCTGTCCACCCCCCCCCCCCCCTCTGGAGTCGATGCTCACGCAGGTTGTCATGTGGTGGACACTGAATCTTCAGTGTTTAGCCAGCTCTGCATCGGTCTGTACACCTTTCTGTGTTCTAACCTCTCTCCATTTTTCAAAAGCATCTCCAATATTGATCCTAGTTTGAGCACGTTTCTGCTCGTGGAGCTTATTAGAAACATGCAGAGGCTTTTTAGGTCGGGTACAATCACTTCTATCTGAACCAGTTCACTTGCCCGCTTCCATCGCTGCAACACCTGTTGGTTTGACCTGATAACTGATCTCTAACCGAGGGGCATCCAATATGACCTTGTGGGGGTGCCTCAAAAAGAAGGAGGACATACTGGCTGCTGCATTGTTGTCAGAGAAGCCAGCACTTCAACATAGCATGTTTCCTGAATGTCTGATGAAATAGTAAGATCATTTTATCATTTCATTCAGTAGATATCTTACAGATTGCTCCTTTAAGACTGTAAGACATCAACAGGATACTGCTGTGTGAGTGTTTACTGTATGTTTGTGTGTCAGTATAAGGTAACCACTGTGGTGTCTAGTCTACCTTTTCTGCTCCTTCAAAGCAGCAGACCTCCCACACACTGACAATAGAGTCTGTGTTAAAGAGCTTACGTAACAGAGGAGATTACACCCCAAGACACGGAGGTGCTGTAACTCTGAAGATTTGTACATATGCATGAGTTTGTTAAGCAGTATGGCTAACTGTATGAGCTTTATGAGGGTCCATACTTGCTGTGAAACTATCTCTTTGTTCTTTGCCTCAGGTCACCAATATGATGTTAAGACAATGTTTGATCAGACAATATCCTGTGTAAGGACTGAGATGTGCTTAGTATGCAGTCAATGTTTTTTTTTTTTTTACAATATACGGATACTTACAGGAAATGGACATGAAACATTTGATTGGCTCAATATATCTGAGCATGTGAGGACTATGAGTGTCATTCTCTCTGATAGTCAGGACAATGAGCTGGAGATGAGTCAGAGCTCTGAATCAGGTTCAAGAGACGGTAAGGGGTACATGGGTCGGTCAGCAGAGAAATATGTGCGTGTGCTTTTGGGTGTGTGTTTGTGAGAGTGTGTGCCTGTTTATTTTTATTTCCAGACAAGCAAGTGTAGGCCATGACATATCCATGGGAAAGGAACGTAAATTCTGCTGAGAGAAAAAGAAAAACACAGAATCTTGAAAAAAGCTAAGGACACTTTACTTCCTGTTTGGATACAAACCTGCTTTTATTTTGAAATAAAATAAGGAACTTCTGGTTATGACATTAACTTTGTCTTCTGTTGGGACCCCCTTGAAAACGAGATGGCACATCTCAAGGGGCTTATCTTAATATAAATATCAAATAACCACGGAAAAGGAACTCCTCATGGATCAAAAATGAAAACAGAGAGTGAAATGTTTGATGTCACAAGATGGATATTATCAAGGTCTTTTATTGGTGTTTTAACGTAAACAAAATCCAGTTATAAGAAAGAATGTTATATTAACAAAATATATCACCTCCTCCCTCTACCGATGCTCAATGTGAGCTACCGTCTCTCCTCTGGCACGCCTCTACTACCTACAAAGACGGTACAGAGGAGGGATCACTTTGTCCCCCCGTTAAGCCTCTGATTAATGGCGAAACGTCACAGGGGCGTAAATATGTCTGAATAGGGCTAGTGTTTGTAACTTTATAATGCTTTTATCTACCTTATTCCACTAATCATATGTAGTAAATGAATCCTCGGTGGTTTAGGACCATTGTAAACATTGTTGGCCTGAAGAAGCCCTTGTCTCTCCTCTCAGCAGAACTACAGTCTATCTTCTGTTAACATGTGACCAATGCAACCTAAGTCTGCAGGACCTGAACATCTCATGACCTGCCCCAGAAGGAACAGCAGCAGCCAGGCTGCAGTGAGTACACATGTGATGTGTGAATGTGTACTTAATACTGATGGACACATTATTCATTCCCAAAAACAACTATGCAAGTCACAGTTAATAGAATCAGTGTTTCCCACGTAATGACATGAAGGATGTTTATTTATGGCCCTGGGATGAATTCCTGAAACATTCAGAAAACAAAACAACGTGCTCACAGGAGAGGCCACACCCCGATCATTTAGGGATTGATGCTGCATTCATGTGTCCGAGTTTCCGAATCGGGAAGTCGTTCTTCCAACTTCCGTGTGTTTACGTGTTTTCAGTTCCGAAACTCCTAATGTTGTAACAACAACAACAAACAGCGTGGATGCTACGAAGAAGATGTGTGAAATGTCTCTGTTACAAGTTCTATTTGAGCAAAAAGTTGATGTGCAATACGTGAATTAATAAAAAAGTATCTTAACATTTACAAAACATATTTTGCCCCCCATGTGATGACGAGAATGACGACAAGTTGGCAAGTCCTGCACCTAATTCACTCCCATTTAACAACTCGGAAATTAGTTTTTCAGACGTGTCCATCACCACATAAATGAGTTCATTCCAGAGCCTGTGAGCCCCTTTTCACAAACAGAAGGTACAAGGGGAGGGGAGATTATCTTCTAATTGATCGCAGATGCTTTCTCTGTCTTTAATTCTTTTTGTAACAAGTTAACATGTATCTATTCATCCTGCATAAATATAGCATGGTTATGTTGAGTAAGAGTTGTTTCTTCTCATTGACTCTGCTATGCTTGATGATTTGACACAGCAGGGCATTAAATGTTTGGCCTACTTTACATAAACACTTCAACTAGTGCTGCTCTCTTCAGTCAGGCCGTGAATCATTGTAGAGCCCTCTTTGTCTCTCTCTCTATTTTTCTTCTTCTCTTTCTTTTTCAGTCCGCTCTCTGCAGCTGAGTCGCAGCCTTTGTCCAAATGGCAGAAGCTTTTCAGGAGTTTCTTTTAAAATGATGCTTCTATCTTGGTAAATGCACTTGAGCTTGTATCACTTTTCTAGTCTTCTGACTACTCAAAGCGCTTTTACACCACGGGTCACACCTACACATTGATGGCAGAGGTTGCTATGTAAGATGACCATCAGATATAACTACTCCCATTCATACACAAGCCTAAGGACACATCGGACATGTTGGGGATCGAACCCCCCACCTTCAGGTTGAGAGACGAACGACTCTACCAACTGAGCCACATCCAGCCTTGCTGTCCTTGTTGTCTAGAATGTACAAGATTGAAATATGTGCATGAATACTAAATGCTCTTCACTCACAAACATGCACACACACGTACACACACTCACACATACATGGAACAGAGATTGTATTGTTTTTTTTCGTGGTTGCTCCTTAAGGGGAAGGGGGTTTCCTATTGTTTCTCAGGAAGAAGGCGTCAGCGCAAGAAGACAATCAGAGGATGTCTAATGACAGGATCTGCTGATAACAGACCTCGTTCACACACGGACACACACACACAGATTATTCTGAATACCATTATCGCCTCACTACACATACACCACTGACGAACAGGCACAGGCATGATGCATAAAGTATGAAGCGTGATGTCTTAACACCAAAAACATGCGTTGACTCACCACAAACGCAAATATTATACTCATTATAGTCGCCACTCTACGTGTTTGTTGTAAGAATGTGTGTAATGACACTTGCTGATGTCTTTGTTGGTGTCAACATAAATCTCAGCATGCCCAGTCTTGACCTGAATGGTCACAGGGGCTGACAGAAAAACACACAGCAGGGGTTTTGGAACATTTTCCTGATATACAACACAAGCACCATCCCTGAAAATCACTGGAGGCAGCTCTCTATGCTCAAACTGTAGCCAGCTTTAGTTGGATTTTTGACCAACTGTCTCGACAGTGAACGGGTCAGGAAACCTCACCACATTGCTAAAGGTTATCTTGTGGTAAGACAGCATGTAAATCAGTGTAAATCAGTGCACTTCTATGAAAGATGCAACAGAAAACTCAAAGTACTTGGTCTTTTTCGATTCTCTGTTTTTTTTCATGGGGCGGCTGTAGCTCATAGTAGAGTTGTCATCTCTCAACCAGAAGATCGAGAGTTTGATCCCCAGCTCCTGCAGCCACATGTCCGATGTGTCCTTGGGCAAGACACCTGCTTCTTCAGCGGCATTTGAATGTGTATGAATGGATTAGTTACATTTGATGGTCTCACTACATAGCAGCCTCTACCATCAGTGTGTGAATGTGGAGGTGTGACATGCGGTGTGACATAAGCGCTTTGAGTAGTC
Organism: Tautogolabrus adspersus; assembly: GCA_020745685.1. Lineage (NCBI taxonomy): Eukaryota > Metazoa > Chordata > Actinopteri > Labriformes > Labridae > Tautogolabrus > Tautogolabrus adspersus. Next base: position 30,519,336 of record CM036536.1, read on the forward strand.
AGAAGACTAGAAAAGTGCTATGCAAGCTCAGGTCCATTTACCAATCAATTAAAATTATTGTAGAAGGCTTCAAGATGGTCCATAACTTTCAGGTATTAATTGATAGCAAGGTACCGCCAGCTAACTTTCTGCCACCAGTAGGGCTCATTCACAAAACATGCCGTCACTGTGTACAAAAACCAAAATGTTTTAGAGAAGATCATCCTTCAATCAATCCTGTAGTGGCAAAAACTCAAAAATCTGTTTTGTCCAGTAACCTCTCCAGTATCCTCTTATATTTATCACTTGGCAAAGAACGGGAACAGTTCATCAAACACACAGACGTGATACAAAATAAATCCAGTGGGAGTTGACGTTTGAAGTTGCTGGAAGTTTTATCGCAAAATAATGTAAACAAAAAAAAAATACTGTATGTACTGGCTCGAACGAAGGACATATTAATGCCTATCATTAACATGACTGCTGAGCCTGCGGTCAATGACGGTATGTGCTGTGACCCGTCTTCCTCCCCGGTGAGCTCTGCGCACTGACTTATAGACTTGCCTCTCTGCCTATGGAGGGCGAACACAATCGGCTTTACTTAGTTCTAACTGTCTTGTGAAAATCCTGACAGACTAAACATGATGAAATCGTGATGACTCTGGCTTGTTTTAATGTTTTGATATGGTCATAGGTCATGTCTGCTGAACATTGACTATAGCTTTGATGTGATTGTTAGACAGCAGATTCAATAACCTGTTGAAAATGATTTCCAAACAGACCTTATTTCCAGCCTTTCCTGAGCGGAAAGGTTTGATTGTTATGTGGAGAACAAGAAAGTGTTTCTCTATTCTCTCCAACATGAAAGAATTTGATTCCATGTAGACCCATCGGCCAGTTTTGATTGTTCAGAGTCACATTGTTGGGCTTGCTGCCTACTGGGAAACTATTTAAGCCAATTATTCGTCCGCCAAGACATGCAGGGTTGTTTGCAACTGCTTAGATATCAGCTTTACCTGTAAAAACACCCTCCCATAATCCTTTGAGAGTTTGATCTCCTAACCATGAAGTCCTAAAATAACCCTGACAGACTGGATCCTTTCCTCTTTGACTGATTCTGTGAACTGCGGGTGAAGTCAAAACACCCTAAGATGAACTGTATCTGATCGAACCCAAAAATAACTTGGGAAATACCAGTTTAACAACACAGAGACCTCCGCGGACAAGTTACAAGCATGCATTTCCCTTAAAATGTTAAAGGCCAATCTTGAAGTTGTAATCAACATACATTCTCCTTTAGCTCTGAATTTGGTCTACAAACTCCTCAAGGCAATATGTGATCGCTTAGCTTCAAAATGTTTCACTATCATCATCAGCTAGTCACTTAAGATGTCTGTTGACATTTTAGTTTGAGCTGCAATTTAAGAGCTTTTCTTGCTCAAGGGCGCACTCACACTATGCAAGCCATACCATGCCCAAGCACGTTCGACCCCAAAGTCCATTTTGTTTGACTAGTGTGAGTGCTCCGATCCTACACTTCCTTGGCCCTGGAACGGATGGAAGAGATGTGCTTCAGCACGGTTCAGTTGCTCATGCAGGAGTACAAGCACAGGTACACAACGTGGACATGAAGTATAATCAATCCCAGCCTCCACTATTAAGAAATCCTGGAGCGTTATGGATGAATCCGGCTAAAATGACTCGAAATAAGACACAAAGTCAGAAAAGTTGCAGTCTTGATCTCTGTGTTGTTCTACAATGTGCATATCCCTTTGTTTTTGAAGTCTGCCTGTCTTCATGATTACATAATGTCATACATGTGTTGTATTAAGACGTTATGTACAAGAGGTAACCATGCTCAGGCCTGGAGCAATGTGAGTGAAGGCCAACGGGGGGGGTGGGGAGGGGGGGAGAATCAGTGCTTCAGCACAGTATGGAGCAACTTTGCCTAGTGTGAGTGCACCCTAAAACAGCGCCCTACTACAGCCAAACAATGGTGTTGCAATCCAACTAACCAAAACCTTACACTTGCAGACTGGACAGCAAACCAATGAGTTGAAACTCTCTATAATCAGGAGATTTCAATGATAAGTCTCGGTGGGATATAACCATTCAAAAATTCAGAATGACATGCAGATCTCTAATTTGAGAATTTGACACCATCTCTTAACACAAACTGGGGTTTTTATGGAACTTACTACTGAAACATCTCCATAGCAACTGAGATGCTCCATGTGTCAGATGATGTTGAAAGTTTCTGGAAGAAATGGGCCTTAATTTATCACTATATGTTTTCCCTTAAATCTCACATGTAAAATTGTTTGTGTTGTTCTCGTCTGTACTTCCTGTTTTTTATCGTGTATATTATTTTTGTCCTCATAGGACCCTGATGAGCTCTGGTGTGTGTGAGTAAAAACTGGGCCAACATAGTCTCATTCTGTTGAAGAAAAAATCATAAAGTATTAATGTGTGTTTACTGCACCTCCAGGCGCACAAACAAATCAGAGAACACTCTCACTGATGTTCCTGCTGAGCCTGCTCAGGTATTGTGACTTTGTGGGGGCTTGTGGAAATTAATCACACAAAACAAATATTGCTGAATCTCAGAGTTTATCTTGAGACGGTATTGTTTTCATGCAAAACTTATTGATTTAGCATCTTTATACTGGTGAACGCAGCCTGGTTTTAATAAGTATTCTGTATCCACTGAGATGTATTAACTCTGGTGATCCAATAAGAAAGCCGAACCGCTCCGGGCCCAAACAAGCTTCACTCTTTTTAGTCTTTCTGGTCATTAGAACATAAAGCTCAGGGGAAAGACACAAAATAATGAACCTGCTTTTACAATGTTTCTTAAATGTTGTCTTAAAAGTAGAGTCAGTAGCTTTTTCCTAAGAACTAAAATACAGACTTGTACCAAAGTAATGTCTCTCAATCATCATGGTTTTGTTTTGGTCGACTCTGTTTCTGGGAGGGGAGCTGGTGTGTTTCCTCCAGCCAATGACATCGACAGGTGAGTTTAGGAGTGAATACAATTCAGCAATTAGACGTGATTCAAACAGGCGAATATGACGGTGCTGAACTCCTGCTGTTAGCTTGTGATAGCGTGCGGTAGCTTGCAGTGTAGGTACAAGTAGTGAACGTACACACTACGTCCTGCAGTGAATGTGAGCCTTTTGTGACGGTGAGCCCAGGAGGAGGGGCCCGGTTTGAATTTTGTGTTTACAAGCTGCAACAAACATTCTCCACCTTTAAAAACTCAAGAAGCTATTCAAACAAAAGGCGCCATAGCCACATTATAACAATTGACAGCACAGCAAATGAGCATCTCATCTTGTGGGAAGTCTGTTATTGAACTCTATTACCATTTACTTTCAATATTTTCTTTTTTCTTTTCTTGTAGTCCTTAGTTTCAGCATCACCTCAACATCAACTGAGACTAAGCCACCAAATAACCAGAAACCTTTTTCAAGACGTCACTGTAGTAACCTGTCAACTCTGTCAGAGCTTCCTTTGACCAATCACAGTGACACTTTTTTAAAACAGCATGACGATGCACATTGTATACCGACTGGGAATATACTGGTGCATTGACAATAATTCATTAAAAAAGTAAACATAACAAATGCATAAAAGTCCTACATGAGAAGTCAAACCAAAGTTAGAGGCTGAAAATGTGACAACCAAAAACAAGTATACAAAGGTTAGAGTAAAGGGAGATTATCAACTTAACTACTGCAGAAGG